>CAJNOQ010004759.1:0-16775 GCA_905250885.1 Didymodactylos carnosus | reverse complement strand
AGTCTTGGCGCCTATTGTAAAAATTTTCGTCTTTTCATTTATCACTGCTGAGAACTCAACCGATGCATATTTATCACCAAGGTACTAAAAGGCCAAGCAGTGATGCAAAGAGATTTTTCATAGGGAAACTTGAAGGAGTTTAATTAGATTAGCGTAATTAGAATTATTCAACGTGAAGAAAGCATTTTTTCACAATTGAACCTAGAGATAATAATACAGAAAATTCAGTTTCCAATATCTTTATCTCTAAGCACAATGTTCGAAAATGCCTCCTTCATATTGAAAAATAAAAAATAATAATAAAAGTCGCATTTTCACCCTAAAGGAAGCTTTTGCTAAATATTTGACAAGAGGAAAAAATGTCGGAAAATAAATTTTACATACTATTATCTCTAGGTTCAACTTGGAGAAACTATCAATATATGACTTCCTTCATGGAAAACTAAGTTACTGTATGCGATTTGTAATTAGCTTCACCTAGTTGAAAATCGTGTTAGCTGATTCGTTACTAGCTAAAGCGGCGGCCATAGTGCCCGTTCCATGATGTGTACATTCATCCAGCTAGCTGCAACGGGTATCGAAACCAGTGTAGCTAGTTGCAGTGGGTGCTACTAGCTTATTTTTTCATGCTTGAATACTTTCAACTTATATTAAACAATTCATAGCTCCTTCAAAGTTCACTAAATCGACTAAAAAATTGTAGAAAATTCACGATTTTTTGTACACATGATTCTGGTATGAAAGCAAGAAAACTACTATCTCTATGTCCAAGATTTTCTGGAATTTCCGTTGGAAAACCAAAATGAATTATTGAAACTTTTGTCCAAATTTCACGTTACATCATATGTAGAGCAATCTAAATTAAATATCTTCTAGTTGATCGATCTAGTCTGAAATAGGTTATTTCAAAAAACAGTCATCTGTCTTTTAGTTTGAAATGGATAGTAGTTGTTGTTCTACGAAAAAGAAACATTTTGAGAGGTATACAATATATTTTTATTTTATATTTTCATATTATTCTGACTATACATAAATAAGAAAAAGAAAAGGAAACCATGCACATCATAAATGCTTACATAAATTAAACATTATATTTTAGCGTTTAAACAAAAGTAAGAAGGTAAGAGAAAAATAGATTGAAACATGTAGAAAAAAAACTAAATCTGTATGATTCAGAAGAGAAGAAAGAGCGATACACAATCATGCATAGCTACCAGTACATACATTTGTTACTACTCATGAAGAAAAACATATTATACACGAGTTTGTCTCTTGTTACTTTTGTTTTCATACCGTATAGTTTTTTTATGCATAATCAATTATTTATAGTTACCTTAAAATGATGTCAAATTTTAGAAACAAATCATACTATCGAAACTGATCTTTTATATGGAGGTTTATACTGAATTAATCATATAGAATAGAAAATAATATTTTGCAATCATCAGTACATATAATGACTAATACGAATTTTCATGTTCCTTCGAATTTATGTACTTATAATTTATTCTTTCCATAGTATAGCATATTAATCAAATACATATAAGATACCTCTTCTTACTCCGATTTATACAAGCGTGACACAACAAAGACACTAAGCTTATCCAAACACTAAATAAACTAAAATTATTTTGAGATTCATGTAATAGTCTAGCTATTCACTATACACAAAAGTATTGCAAATTTTTTCCCCATTCATCGAGTCATATTACAAAGTCTAAATTATTTAGCCTGCCACAAAAAAAAAAAAAATATGTTGTATAATTTTTTATTCAAACAAAGTACATATTAGACGCCGTTATATGAAAGAGAGGTACCCTAGGGCCACTTTCATAAGGATCCTCCTATTTAATTTTCAACATAAGACAGTTAGATATCATAGAAATATCTTGGTTTTTTGAACTTTTAGATGTCTACGATTGATGATGATGATGATGATGTACCATTATTTGATCAACCTATTATATCACTTCATAATTCAAAGTTATCATTGATTCCATTTGATGATTCAACTGATTCAACAGATGTTCAACTTATCGATATTAATGAAAAGAAAAAATCACGTTCAAGACGTGGATTAATTATTTTAAATATTATATCCATTATTTTGGCTATCGGATGTGGTGCAATAACATTTTATTTAGCTATACAAGATCAATCAGCGTCTGCATTAAGTTTTGCAATAAATTTATGTCTAGATGTATTGGCCTATGCTGCTATTATTTGGCGTTTTAAAAATACTCATAGTGACAATGCAGGACAAGAATTGTTTACCTTACGTATATTAGGTATACTATTTATTTTATCTGGTTGTGGTTGTCTAATAAATTCTATAATCGATATTCTAAAACAAAATAAACCAAAACCAGATCTTATCTCAATTATTATTGCCAGTATTGAAACAACTCTATTTTTACTATTGGGTTTGGCTAAGATAATATTAGCTGAAACATTAAATTATACATCAGCGTATGCAGACGCATTTAATACGACCATTAGTAGTATAATGGCATTCTGTGTAACACTAAGTATAATTATTTATAAATATATAAATACGAATGTATGGTATATTGATCCAGTTTTTGGAACTGTTATATCCATCATAATTCTTTGCTATGGATTATGGATGTTAATCAAGTCATTCAACAAACATTAGATGAATGCAATAGTAAACAGACATGTTGGAAGAAAATATTGAAAATACACATCATTATTATCAGACACGTAGTCCTATTATTTCAGAATCATTGTTTTTTTGTCAAAAGATTTTTCACATAGAAAACACTGCTTGGTGTTGAACTAGATAGACTGTTTCGATTCAGTTTATCGATCGTTTGTGGTCGATTTTGAAACATATACGACGTAATTCGTAAATTTTGTGATCACTTTTCGAATTTACGGACCCATTCTCTCTCTGATGTGATAAGTGGTGGCAATTCGCCGATCTCTCCATCTCCAATTACGTAATCAAAATTCTTTTTTTTTCGCTCTTTAAGAGTATTTTTACCGATTAATCCTAGATAAGCTCACCTTTATCTCACAAGGCTTCACTGTTAATCGAATTGACAGAAACTTGAGTGGAGCTGGAAAGTGAAGAAGTGAGTCTCCTTCTCAATTCCTTCTCCACTAACATTATTCTTTCGCCATTTGCTATGTCCTTGGACCATGATGGTAGGTTTTCATGATTCAATGAATCTCGTATGTAACCGTTTTTGTCTGTCCCATGATCATTGGTCAGTCTCTCTTTCTTCTATCAATTCGCTACCATGCTTTCTGGCCCGCTTGAGCAGAAATGTATTACTTGAACATTGAACAGGCAAGATGAGCTGATCGAGCAAGTGGTACCATGCTCCCTTCCACTAGATTTCCATGTTTTTCTCTCACAACGCATCAGCGCAAAACTGTAAGGTCTCCTCGTTAGTATTATTATGAAATTTTCTGTCTCAATAGCTATATGTAACCCGAGAAATCGCAGAACATAACACAGATGATCAGAAGAAGAAACATATGGTATACTTCATTCACGAAGGGGCAAATATCAGATATTAAATTCGTTCGTTAAGTCAAGATGTAGATTTGTGTGTGCTGTTTTCTAGTTTTAGAGGTTTTAGCCTTTTGATTGTCAGTTTACTGAAACCGATACAGATAAAATCGGATGTTTCTTTGACAATAGTGAATAGATCTTATGTGCTCGCTCTTTATATTATCTTAAAATCTTAAATAAAGATGTTTGAGAGTTTTTCGATTGTTGTTATACAAAAAATCTGATTGGTAATCACATTCCTGTTACTGTTACCAGTGATATAAATATTGTATATATTTATTGTATATATATATTATCGGTAACAGTACCTTGAGGTAGCTTAGTCATTCTAATAGTTTCGGCCTTTTATCACTTGTGAAAAAGTGTGGTTTCGTACCAGAGACCATCGCAGGACAGAACTGCCCTGTTTCACCGGGCGATACTTGTTTTTTGCCCTACCCCGTTGCAGAGTACGGCAACAAAAAATTCCTTGATTTGCCCTGCGAGAGATTGATTTTTGAGATTGTCAAGCTTCTTTTTAAGTAAAATTTTGAGATCTCTCGTATATGTGAAAATAAAAATGACAGCCAACTTTTCTGAAATTGATAATTAATACAAAAAAAATTCTGCTACGCACGAGAAACACCTCCAGTATTTGTAATGAGTTTCTTGAAGATAAAGTCTTTTAAGTTAAGGAGAAAATCCTTCTTTTACACTGCAGGGCAGGGCGTCCTACTCAACCAGAGAAGACAAGTCAGAGAAAAAAAATTTTATGAGTACTTTTCTGACAGGGTAGGGCAAGATATGGTAAGGCGGAAAAAGTTGCCCTGTGATGGTATCTGTTTCGTACTTCCAAGATTTCGCCATCATTTGTTAAGCTAGAGATTTTGGATTGGTTTCAAAAAATAGAGAAATCTTTTTTCTATATCATAATGTCGTTAGTCTCATCATCCTCCACTATACTATCCTATATCATTTTTTTCTGCATCACTGTTAGTTGAACCGACGACACACTTTTGAAAAGCTATCCGTCGTAAATGATTATTTTATTTATTTGAACCGCTAATTTCTTAGAATACACATTTGAATTGTCGCTAACTGATTATTCTACAAACTTAGTTCTCCAGACATGTATGTACAAGCGTTACCTTTATTGTAGTTAGATAGAATATCCATCCATCGGTAAACGTTAGAATTAAATTCGAAAGATAATCGAAATCCAATGATTTATCTACAAGTCACATATACATTTCCATTTACCAACTACTATCTCTTTTAGATTTTTCATGTTATACATAATCCATGAGGTAGTTAGTACCTCAAGTAGGAGTTCTACTAAACTCTGCGTGGCGTTTGAACTACCGTCCCATGCAGATGAAATAAGTCGTTCGAGGGGTGCGATGAGTGCTCGAAAATAGGCCCTCGCCATGGGCTCGAATCCTCTGAAAATGACACTTCGAATCCTCGATATAAGCTTTCGAGAGATACCGATTTCGAGTCCTCGGATTTCGGATAGGGGTTCAAACTGTCATTCTCTCCGGGTTTGAGCTCTCAACGAAGGCCCATCGAAAGCATATTTTCGAGCACTCGAAGTACCCCTCGAACAACTGGTTAGGGATACATATTAAGATCTTCTTTAAAAAATATAGCAGAAACTCTTTTTTTAATATCTCTCACTGGCTTTGGATGTCTTTTTCAGCTGATGACCTGTGCAATCAATACAATGTACATCCAAATGCTTTCAAGGAACGATAAAATTGAAGCCAGTTTCAGTCTCGGGCGGACTGGAGGCAGTTTAATATAAAAGAAACCAATTACATTTTCATCGCAGTTCAGTCGTCCAAATTTTAAAGACGCTCTGCTCTTTTCCTTAGTAAATAGCCGTTACAAGGACAGTGAATAATATGAAAGTATCATTCTTTCCAATGGTATATAACTAACTGGTGCTACTTCTTCAAACAGAAAAATGAAAGTATGATAGTTAGTCAAATTCTTCGTCATTCTCATCTTCGATAAAAGGACCACATTCACAGAGATCAATCTCGACGTTTGTCTCAGTTCGTCGAATATTCGATACCTCAAAAACACAACACGGAACTATCAATACTTCTCGTTCATGAGCATATTCTGAGATCTTCTGAGTATCTAAAGCTGAGCGATGATGGCGAATTTCATAAATAAATAGAACTGTACCATTCCAGCTCTGAGCTGTACGAAGATCTTTTGATGTTGATAAAAATGCCTTGTTCATTAAACGAGTACCAACTGAATATTGGGTTAACTCATCATCATTGACGCGCATACATCGATAGGTGATTCCAATAAAGGAGAAACAATCAAGTGATGGATGAGAACCCATGATCCAAAGAATATTTCTTCTTCCAAACCAGTTATTTTTACCCCACTCACTTTCATGAATTGTAGCTAACTGTTGATTAAGGACTTTGCAGTAATCTGTTTCAGCAGTATATGCTGTTACAACATATGTAAGATCATTTTCTTTACTAGCTTTATCCATAAGCCAGTGAATTAGTTCAATACCTTTGATATCCCGAAGATCTCGGTCTAAATAACATTCACGTATATCCTTCATAATTTCATCAATGTTAGAATTCTTCCATTTATAATTTTTTCCCCAACTATCATTAGCTAATTTCTTTTCTATTTGTTGATGATCAACTTTCATCAGTTCACTTTGTGTTTCCCCAATGAATCTGTTTGAACTATCTTGTCGATGAAATAACTGTTTGATATGATCAGTTTGCGCCTAGAATATTGACGAGATACATTTAAGATTAAACGAAAAGGTTGGAAATTGCCTACTTCATCATACGCAGTCAGATTGAATTTGTTTCTGATTGAACGCGAAGCTTTTTCCAATAATAATCGAACTATGTCGTAATGACCATAGTAAGATGCTGCATGCAACGCTGTAGAGCCATTTGGCTCAATTTTGTTTATTTGCTGTATCGTTAGCTTTTTTAAATATTTTTTAACCTTTGCTGTATCACCATTGCGACATAACAAATAAAAATCACTAGGAGTGGAAGCTGATGCCATTATTCAAACGAACGTTTTAACAGAAGAAACTTATGAAGTATTTTGTTTCTATTCAAAATCAGATGAAAAATGTAAGAGAAAAAGAAGCCTTTTACTTTCAACATCAAGAAATGATTATGACACTCAAATTCAAAAATAAGAACATAAGTTTGACAACTTTTCATTCTTGATTGCTCGTACATGAATGTAACATGCATGTCATAACAATTTCTGAAACTACGAGGAATAAATAAAAAGCTATTGCCTGCCATAAGAAATTTAGTCGTTCATTAGAAAAATTGCATAACTGATATTCAACTTTTAGACCAAAATTTTTAGATTTGTAACGAAATATCGTTAAATTTGCAAAAGTTTTCGTAGACATATATTGCAATCTACGAAAACTTTCTCAAATTTGGATCCCGGATTATCCACGTAAAAGTTCACGTTTTGGTCAGTCCGTTACGTTTTGAAATAATTACGGCCCCACAACGAAATAACGTAATAGCCTGGGTAATGCCTTATTTTATAGAGTAAAGTGTCTTCTTTGATATGGCAGTCAAATGAACTCTTAGAGACGCTACTATAAACCGAGATAAGTTATCCAAAACCAGGTTAAAAATGACTTTTGGGTCACTCACTTATTGAGTTGTAACTTTTGAAATAATCGCTCATAAGAGTTCGTTTGATTGTTACATCCAAAAAGACCGAGTAAACACTCTCCGAACAATTCAATATGTTTTGATAAAAATTTCAAGATAAATAGTTCATATGAAAATACATCTTCCATGAAAATTTCGTTGAATAAGATTCCATCATTCGGGAGAAAAGTGGACTTTATTGATTTTCCACAAAGTCCGACCTCCATAAAGCGACACCTATACCTCGGGAAGGAAACACTTTTAGAGCACCATCTTTTGACTGTAAGCTAGTCTATATTGGTTCTATATATGGTGAAAATTACAGCCCGATCGGTAATATCAAGTATCTGACCCTATCGTACACTGTCGGCTTTTCTCCGACAATGACTCTTAAATACAATATATTACATTGGTATAGCAACACCAACATTTAAGGCTCATATTCATCAGTATAGCCAAAACGTTTTAAGGAAAAAGAGTAATAGAAATTATCGGTCACTTGTATCAAGAAAATTTAAAGTATGCTGTTTCATTTCGTCCGTTTTAAAAAGAATTAAGGATAATCTCGTATTTTTCGACGAAATGATCGAACATTGAATGTTTCAAGGAAAGCAATAAGAAAGACACTTGTTTATTGTTTCGTTGCAAACTCGTAGCGACTCTCAAAAACCTGCAACATTTTTTCCGACTCTGCAATGTTGAATTACCTGCATGAAAAAACTTTTAGGTTAAATGAATAAATTTTCAACAACTTAGAAAAAGTTCTGTTTATCTCGGCGGGAGTCCTGATATTTTAGTTTTTCATCCTTAAACGCTTTATTTCAATCTTATATTAGATCTAACTTGTTAATCCTGAAAAATTTGTCAACAGCGATATCTCGATACGCTCTATCAGAATATTTTATCTTGAACTTTAGGACGAATGCGAGCGAAAGAAGATACCATATTCGTGATTAGCATTAAAGATAACTTCTAAGAGTCTATATTTTATTCAAATCCGGGTGAATCACCTGAAAATGTTTCCTCGTGAACGTATTGAAACATGTCAAAGATTGTCTTGAGTACTATTTTGCGTGATCTGCAGCTTTGCTCATAACCAGAAAATTTACGCAAATTTTCTTTTAACTTGGAATGTATTTTAGACAAAATAGGTATATTTAAAATATGTATGTACACCTTGAATTATTAATCTTTATGAATGTTTTGAGGTGGAGAAGAATCAGTTCCCAAGATTTGTAGAAAAGCTGTCGTTAACGGCCCGTTTTTTACGCCGTTTAACTGGGGTCATTTTACAATCAAAAGATCATCCGTTTATGGGAGCAAAGAAAAAATTGTAAGTTATTGAAGAAGATTCGTGTTATATGTATACTACCAATGACAACAAAATAAAAGACATGAAAAACTTGTCGACAAAACGGTCTGTTCACGGTATATCATATAAACTTCCTTTGGCGAGACTTGATTCTTTGTCTTGTTTCTCTCATATATTCTGAATTTTTAAAGAATTGTTTGTATCTACCAGAGTTAAATGAATTTAATAAATCAAGATCAAACAGAGATATTATACATAAAGTAAAAGTTACAAAATTGAAAAAAATAGTATAAAATAATGTTTGAGTACAATAAAAAACTGATGAATAAAAACAAATGTGAACAGTCAGTTCTCAAAACTCTGTTTCTTGAATATAATAACTCAAATAATTAAGTCATTAAAAAAGATTAAGTATCGATAATCAAACACTCACAGATAGAATAGTCTGTGAAATCAGCCTAATAGATAATCAAAAATTTTCTGATAAAAATATTAGTATACTTCTAGCGAATAACTTCTACTTACGACGGAAGGTCTCCAGCTTGAAAATCGCTTTTTTATCGAACCTACTGGATGATAGGTTATCGACCACGCTGGTATCGAATATCGACATGGGAGCGGCAGGCTCTCATGAGTCATATAAGTCACAGGCTCGTTTTCTATAAAATCTGTTTGTCCAGAAACTCTGAACTTTTTCCAAAACTTTTTCTTAATAAGTCAGGATTGTAGTCTGTAAAATTCTAATCAAAATACAAGATACAAGAAAAGCCCTAAATGTTCATTATCAGCTCAAAGCTACAGAAAGAAAAAGAAAAAATAATTTAACCTTTTCTTGTAAATTCTCTAACTTTGCAAAGAAAGGTCATGTATAGCTGAGAGATGTCTTATTTTGATCAGAATTTTACACGCTCCAATAGTGACTTATTAATAAAGTTTTAGAGGAGGTTTTCTAGAAAACGAGTCTCTAAAGGCCTAACTCTCGCTCTCATGTCAATATTCGAAATCAGCGTGGCTGTTAACATATAATCCTCTAGATTTGAGAAAAAAAGCAATTTTCAAGTTCGGAACCTTCACTCATTAGTTAAATCTATCATTAGATAAAAGTCTTATAAAAAAATTATATTTAACTTTGAAAACTATTAACTCAAATTTTAGAAAAATTCACTACCATTTTTTATTGTAGCAATTTTTCTAACAGCAATCTTCTTAGTGAGTAAAAAATGAAATATTTCTCAGTCAGAAGAGTGTATGTATTACCTAATTGATCAAAATCAATGAATAATATTCAAATTAGACTAAACTATTACTAATAAACATAAACAATTGAAAAGAGATTATATCTATTTGTATTAGTATTTGAATTCTTTTTGAATGGCAATTTGTTGTAAAAATAATATAATGTATTCACTTAAATAAGCGAATGAATTATCTTTTGTTTCAAGTGAATGCTCGAAACAAATATCTAAAAATTGATGAAATATATCAAACATTTGTTTGGTAAAGTTTTCATTGTTATTCCATTCATCAGATAAGGATGAAATATATCCATAATATATATCGTTAAGAGGAGAAGATTTTTGTTGAAATCCAACAGACAATTCATTCAAATTCAAATTTATAGTAGAAGATGTTGGATTAATAAATTTTATTAATATAGTATTCCAGCACTCGTATGATACCAATGGTTTTGGACTTATTTCATTTTCAGTATCTTGAATATCTTTAGACAATATTTTCTGGTGCCTATTTAGCCAATTGTGTATTATTTCAATAAATACAATTATTTTCCAATCTATTTTATAATATAATCTTTGACAATTAGACGAACGAATGCCAGAATTTTTTTTATTCAATAATGCTAATGCTAGCCCATTGTCTATATTCACTTCTAATTTTAAACGACGTTCATCAATCAATTTTTGTAGAGTATTAGACATAGCCGTACCAAAAATTCGATTAGTTGAAGATTTTTCTTCTCCTCGTAAATTTTCTAATTTAACATCTACCAAGTACGCACTAAATATCCACGGGAAACTAAGAATTTGTGTACGTCTAGCTGATGTTTTATTTGCTTCTTGATAACAATGATAATAACAGGCAGATGAGAATGCTCTATAATGATCGAGACAACTATCGCAGTAGTCATCTAGTGAACACTTAGGCGATGGACAAATTTCTATAATATATAAATAGATACCGTGTCTCGTGCGATCAATTAATTGTTGAAATTCACATTGAGCAGAATCTTCAATATCATTTTGTTTTAATCCACGACAGAATAAATCCGTTTCATGTTGTAAGTGATACAGACTAAGAATTTCTAATAACTCTTGTTTATAAACAAAGAAGAACTTTTTAGCTTTTTCTATGTGTTGCTGATAGTTTTCATGAAGTAACAGTGGATCAATATCTGTTTCTCGCTTGTGTTTTTCTATAGGGAGAGATTGTTCATCTTCATCATCAGGAGTTGATATATGAAGATGTTTCAAATGTCTATAATAAGAAAGTAACCTATTCCAACCCGAAATTGATCGACAAGATGCACGATATAGTTTACCTAAAACGAACAGAAATAAATTTTGTACTTTTACGACACAAATCAACCCGGTAGCTTCTTGTAAGTCAAAATCTATCTTGTTTTCGGGGTACCGTGATCTCCTAGATTTCCATTCAATAGGCCATGGTAGATCTTTCGCGAAAATCGGATTTTTTCGTAGCATCATGTTCCAAACTGTCCTCTATCTAATACTGAAAACCGAAGCGCTCTAGCTCTTTCCGTTCAAAAGTTATTTGAGAAACATTCAACTTTGAAATGGATAGTGAAATGGATGCGAGACAGTAAGCACATAGTCGGACATTTAGTAAGAACGTCAAAGTTAATTTTTGATTTTTGATTATGGTAGCGGATAGCTCTCATTCCACAACAAGTCAGAAAAAGTTATTTCCCATGCTAAATATTTTTCCGAAAATTACCTCTTTAGTGTAATGAGTTTCTATAGCTTTGCAAGGCTTCGTTCACGTTCAAATTTTGCGCAAATCTTCTATCCATAGTGCATCTATGACTCAAAGGTAGAAGAATATGCGGTGGATATGCGCATGGGAATCAGCATACTTGAAAACTAATGGATACCGATCTTTATCGAAATTTTTCTTTAGCAAATCTGTTGAAACAAACATGCTTTTTATCTGATACACATATTTTGTGCTTTTCTAAAATCACAGCTTCACAATCGTGTTTTCAAAATTTCTCCATGAGCTTTGGGAACGTGTTCATCTGCACGTTTAGGCAAGACAAAGTCCAATTGTTGAGTTATTTCTTTTAGTTTTAGAAATATAGAAGGACGTCTGAAATGTTGTACAGTTGAACTTTTATATTCTGACTTTTCTCACCTCTTATTTACCCGCAAAGCAAAATATCCAAAACTAGGATCCCGAGATATGGGCCGAACAAGACAAAAACACACGGTTTAAGCTCCACCTGTCGAAAGAAACGTCTTTTTGTTTCATAAATATTGAAATCAATCTTTTTTTGTAGTCAGATGTAGTTTGTAGCCTGAAATCTCGGCTTTCAGAATGTGTACTTTGTATTCCAATGAAACTAAGTTTTTCCAGTGGTTTTAGCCTAAATCTGTCTTTGCAGACACTTCGGTTTTACGTCAGCGAGACTTAACGTTGTCTTCTGTATTCAACATTTGATCTCAAAACAATTTCAAGAAGTTACAAAGATAGAACAAAAGCAGCTTAACATTTTGGCAAAAAAATTATTTTTTTAACTTTTTCATTCAATAAAAAATCGTCTCAGAATAGTATACAGAATGTATGCGCTTCTTCAAGAAGCAAGGTTTTTCTCCCAGGCTGGGAAAAAATCCCATTTTACTCTGAAAATGTCCGTCAACGTTGTTTTGCTGATAGTTCGCAGAAAATCTAACAGTAACGGCACTCACCATACATGAATAGCTTCCTTAGAAACAGGACCATTCACTCAAGCATCTTGCAATTTTCTGAGGTACTTATGTCGAAGAAAAGACGCTAACGAAACATTGTCACAGCTTTTCGTTTAGTTTGGTTGTAAACGTGTCTCATAAGTAGTGAACTGGCTAACTGGCACTCTAGTTTTAAGATACCTAGTTTTTTGATAAAACTATGGCATACATCAAAGAAACCGATAAGGTATGATAAAAGGTATAACGAAAAAGTTCTATAGATTCCTATACGATAATCTATGTTTTCTCTCAAGAATAATTTGGACGCAGTACTAGTGGAGACCGTCCGGTTCGATGCCGACCCGGTGTAAAATTTTGGACCAGCCCGTCTTTTGCCAGTCTAGAAATCTTTTTGGAGCGGCTGACTTTTACCGGTTTTCAAAATTTTTAGCATTTTTCTGCTCTTCATCCAAAAAAACATTGAGATGAACAACTAAGAGGAATAAAAAAACGCCAGCGAAGATCATTTTCTCATTTTAAAGCTATTTAGTTATACTAATAAAAGCGCTAAACCGGCCGATTTTCACCGGTCTAGAAAGATTTTCAGGTCGACGAGCCTAGTCCAATCTGCTTTTTTGAACAGGCCGGCCCAGCCTCCTTTTTTTTAGAGCGGTTACAACTCTGCCGTGTTTCTGAAAGAAAGCGTTGAATTTTTGTCCTTCCATGTAGCAAAATGCAGGAAAATATTATATTCATAGAGGATCAACATAGCTCTATCGAACGTGTTACTCAGATTTTTCTTATGTGCAAGTTTCTTTTGTCGACTTTTTTTCTTCACACTTTACAATGGCTGTGCAATTCACTCTTATAAAATATGTGGTATGTGCAACTTATGCATTTCTACATCGCAGTTCTAAATCTAATCTAAAAATTTTTTCTCAAAAAAAGATGAGAAACGCATCATTCAGGGCAAACTGATGCGCAGTTCATGCTTCTGCGATCGATTAATTAGATTAAGAGAAATGGATCTGACTTAAAAGTACATTTAGCTACTGTCTTCTGAGTACACCATACAATATACAGATTAATTTATTTTAGCAAGAAATCATAGTTGTTGGAATTATGCTGTGTAATCCAATGAAATATGTGCTACTTCGCAGACAACTTTTAGCTGATACTCTTCAATTTTACCGTAACTTACCTAATATATAAGAAGATACATATGATTTCATATTTTTATTTTCCATAAAGTCAGGTCGTTGGTTGTTTAATCCCTTGGCTAATTCTTTGATCTCTGCCTCTGACTTTGGATGTATGCCTGTTTTTCCCGAGTCTACTTCTTTACTAATAACACCGGCTAACTCCTTACATGTTTCATGATGGACACCAAGAAGATCAACATAAGCCAAATGAAGATTTGACAATCGTCCCAAATAATCTTGTTCGGCTATATCCAAGACAACCTTGTTGATGTCTTCTCGCGTAATTTCACCTGTATGTTCTGGTAGATCTTTTTGTGAGTCATACATATACGCTTCATAGTTTGGAGTGTCTGGAACAAGATCCTCGTGCCATATTACCGCATATTCGTCACCATCTAAATCTGAGCCACTTATCTCATTTGGGTGAGGACGGGGCCCTTTTTTCGGGAACACTACAACATCTTTCAAATGTCTTAATTTTAGATGATCAATAGCATTAAATGTACGAATATCACCCGGATGATGGCACGGGTTCTTTGTTATTGCAACTAAACAATTTTTTAAAATTTTTGGATCTTCTCTTGAACGAGGTTCGTCGTTTATGTTTTCTTCATACATTGGTGTGTATTGGATAAATACTTGTCCATATTCTAATACGCCGTACTCATCAACCATTCCAAACATATTTCTCGCTTTCATTTTCGGAATTTTAATTCTTGTTCACTTTAGTAATTCCAAAACATTGGTTAAACAGCATCCAATCAATAAATCTTTAAAGAATATTTCAGTGCTTAAATCGATGTATTTTGCTAATTTTTTGAGTGGAAATACATCTAAAACTTTATCATTTAAAAGTTTTAAGGCATATTCATTATCTAAAAATGACTGAACAAGCCACAAAAGATTTTGATTTTGCAATACGAGAAAATTTGAGTCTGGAATTCCACGATTTGAGAGTAATACTATGGTTTGACGATTTAGGTACAATGGTCCTTCAATAGAAAAATGAAATGTTAAGTTAAAGTTAAGAGTTAACTCTGTAGAATTTGTCAGCAATAAACTTTCAATAACAGACGCACAAAAAGATGACCACTGTTCTGAATTTGAGATTTTTTTTCCCCATCCTTGTCTATTACGGCAGAAGCACTTACTTGGTGATGATATTTTACACACTTCTAACATATAATGATCACAGTCGAATTTTTTCATGCTCTCTCGAACAACTAATTGACGTTGTTGATTGTCAAGTTCTGGTTTTACCGATAAAATTCCCTTGCAACCGTTATAACGAATCTGCATGACACTAAATTTCGAACGTCTACCAAGTTTTTTTTTGACCTAAATATATTCAAATAATTCTATTCATTAAAGTAAGCACATCATATTCAGTACAAGACTAATTAACCAGGGTATTCACTTGTTAACATTTTCCGAATTAAGGTAAATAATTTTTAATCGTTGTAAGATACTTTTTTCGTTTTAACATCCCTCAACAGATATCAGCATAATCTCGATGAAAATAGGCACAATCTGAGCAAAAACTTTCGGATATCTTGAGTATGTTTAAGAATAGTTTCCATAACATTTACGATGCTTCATCTGTTAACATTCGAAAGGTGTCAAAAAAGAGGCAAAATGGATCTGTTTGTGTGTGCAAGACTTTTCGACTAGTTTAAGTCATGAAGAACTAAATTTAGCCTCGAATTGACGCTAAGACATCCGTCTAAAGGCTAACAAAGTCTGATATTTGATTTTTCATCTAAAAAATTCCCGTGGACAGTGATAAAATCGATATAGATAAATAACGAAGCGTCATATCAGAATCGGATTTTGTTCCAACCTTAGAGACTTCATAAGCTCTCGATTAGCAAAAAAGAAATTTTTTTCTATGGATCTTGACTGAGATAATTAACTTTGAAATTAAACAGTTTCAAATTTTTGAATTTTTTTAAAAGCTTTTGCCATAGTTTTAGCAATACAAGGATTTTCAGATGTAATGGTAGATAACAATTGCTACAAACCTTTCTACAACTACACAAGAAAATAAATTTTCTGTGAAGTTGTCTTGATGCACGGTGTTTAATAATGAAATGTCCACATCTGTGAGGACATTAAGGGGAGCGACACAGAAAGTACTACTTTTTAAACATATACACATTAGTTATTTGCCTTTTCTTTTAAGATACAGAATTTTATTTTTCGTTTTTTGCCATGGTGGGATACAGCACATCGAGTTGCATAGAAAAAACTTAATCTTCATATTTTGGAATACATTTTTCAGTTAAAAAAATTTTAAATATCGATTTTTCAAAAATATGTGAAAATAGGTAAAATTTTGAATAAAACTCAATTGTTCTAGTTTTTTACTCTGAAATTGGACCTGTACTTTGTCATTTCTCAGCCAAAATTCAACATTTTGACAAAAACAAAATCATATTCAGATACAAGATCAAGAACTGGGTCGAATGACATAGGTGCCAGGAGTTGTTTCTGTCCCTAAAACTTTAGCAAAATTGCTCTATAGGCTTTTGACCATGACAATTCTGATGCGCATCAAGTCGTACACGTGCCTTATATGTGTCTATACCTGTGAACATTTTTTTCATAACACCATCATAAGGCATATGATATTTGCATTTCCACAGAAATCCCAAAAATTTCGTGAAAAACTAATAAAATATGCTTTTTACCGGACAAAAATTAGTCAGTTGGAAAGAGGACATTTAAGAGAAAACCTATGGAAGTGATCACTCCTGTTTCCAGTGGTTTATACGTCGATCGATACAGTATATAGAGGTAATAAAACGCCTAAAAGGATTTCAGCCGGTGACTCATCCGTCAAAAGTTAGCGCGATTTTTCTATTTTTCCTAGGAAAACATGGAAGAATTTAAAAAATTCATAACTCTATCAAGAAAAGTAGCTAAGAGCTCAAAGGACACGATCGGTTTTCACTAATTCCGGATAAGCAACCAATCTGTATTCAAAAGATAGCGCATGTCGAGTATGATCGAATACAACTATTTTTAAATCTTGAAACGGTGCACAAATAGTATTTTAGACCAAATCATTATTGAAATAAAATGCAACTTTTTGTAGAAATGATGTTGGCAGTATTTCACCTATAACTTCTGTTC
>CAJNOQ010004758.1:0-16777 GCA_905250885.1 Didymodactylos carnosus | reverse complement strand
TCTAATGGAATTGATTGCTTTAAAAACTGATGAAAATTGTTACAACAAAAACTTATAATAAGTAGAAAATTTCCAGTATTCAGGGTCATGATGAACACTTAATCGAGCGATAGTTTCACCAAGTGCGTAAGTGTAAAGAAGTTTAACATTGCGGTAGACTGTATAAGTGTATACAGTCTGTTCTTCTTGTACACTATGATCTAATGATTTCATGTTCTGGCCAGTCCTTCCGACGTCATTAGATCCTTTTCTGATCCTTTCTCGGATGTTCGGATATATGTATACACAGCTGAACTTTTTGTGAACGAAATAGCATAGTAGTGTATTACTGAATAAAGTGAAGCAGTTAAAGAATTAATCAAAATAGTTTTACTACATAACAAATTGTTTAAATATCGGATGATCTCCTCACTGACACCCGCAAGGGTGGTTAATATCAATTTTCATCTATTTCATTTTAAGTTTTTTCACTTACTCCCATTATCCACCCGCCCTCCTCCCTCTCCGAAGAGTGAGATACCCGTGACGACGTGAACATACAATCCGAATTTTGGGAGTCAAACAGTAGTTCAAAGAACCTTCAAATGTAGAGCCGTTCATATGTCAGATGACGTCCTCATTGACACTACCAACAAAGTTTTTCGCATGGGAGTACCGGTAGTTCCTTGTTGACAGTCCCTGGGAGTGCCAATAGACTCACCCATGATTTATTCTAAGAATCTATCGACGAGGCGCGAAACGATTTTTCTACAAAGATGGGAGAAGGTAAAAAGTTTGTCCCGAGAGCTTTTTAGTTATCAAAAAGCTATACTGATAAATGACTAAGTATGTCCTTTTGTTTTTTACTCATTTTAGTTCTTTTAGTTTTTTTACTTCATTTACTCCTTTTACTACTTTTAGTTATAAAATAAGAGTGAGCGTAATAGTTCTGATATGCGTGAAACAGAAAAGTAAAGGGAGTAAAGCCCACGTCATGAAAAATGAGATGAAAAATGAGCCATAAACGACTCATTTATATGCCATATATATCTCATTCTTTAATCATATTTAGTTCATATTCATCTCATTTATTGTATCATGATAGCAGAGTAAAAAACTAAAAGGAATAAAGGCAGTAAAACACTTAAGCGGCTAAAACTGTGGCACATATAAAATACGAAAGTATAATAAGACTAATAAGCTAAAATGAGAGCTGTAGCCTTGTACCCAAGTAAAAAAGCTTGACTACAGATCTTAATAAAAACTTAAAAGATTTCTTAAGCTTCTGTTCAGTGCTTTCAAGATCTTATGCAGATTTATAGATATCTGACAAGATCATCTAGCAGTTCAAGATTGTGGACAAGTTTTGTTGCAGAATCTGTCTTGAAAAAACTTGATCAAGATATGTAACTGGTTCTATCAGAGCAATTAATTCGCAGAATCTTGACAGATTTTCGATATCTGTCTAAATCTTGAATAGTTTTTGGGTTGGTTAGGTATTATTTTTATTTATTGTATTCTAGAGGGTGCTCTGTAGTACTGTACTCTACTAACAGTACGCCAAAATTCACAGCTCTTACGATACTGTTCAGATAATACCGAAGCTATTCAGTCCACGTAATAACGAACTTGAAGATTTCTTAACTTCTTTTACAGTGCACAACGTTTCGTTACTGAGAAATCTTGCAGCTACGAATAGTCCCATTTCGGCCACTGCTGCGGCGACATCTCACACACCATGCTAGATGAAGCTAAACAAAAAGTTTCTTCACCATACTTTCACAAGATCAGCATCTTCTAAAAGTGTGATCAAGATCCGTGGCTTAAAGGAATAATCAGTATTAAAAATATTCTAGGCAACTGGTTTCTGCTATCGGATATTTTGGAATGGAACACGGTTTTTGAGACAATCGATCGCCGAGATCTGAATACGTATTTGCTTCGAAAGCCCACTTCAAAATACAGTTTGTAGCCGGCGGCTTATCTCGTTGGCATGTGCAGACAATTTTTGCTTCTCTCGAATGAATTCGAACTATTAGACGTTAATCGAGTAGTCAAGACAGTTCCTACCGTCAGTAAAAAAAGAAGAGACGCGGATGTTTCTTAAATAACTTTCGACTGGAAAGTGGTAAATGCTTGCTGTGGTCACCAATTGAAAGCCAAGGCGTGACTGCATTTTTTTTATCACGAAAGTCATTTTCAAAATCTTTTTCTAAAGTAGGTTTTTCAGAAGGTGTTTAGAAAACTATATCATAGCTCAAAAACTTCAAGTACAAATAGTTTGATTTTTTTTCATGGGTTGATAGTCCAAAGTGTTCTCTTCAAAATGGGAGTTAAGCGAGACTCTCATCTTTGACTGTTTAGGCCTGGTACCGAATTTCCTGGAAGCTTTCGGGAAATTCATCAGTTTCAATTTAAGATCTCCCCAAGCTCTCTGTGATGCTTCCTGATCGGAGAATTTTGCAGTTACGAAATGGTGTCACGGTCGCTTTCGAGATATAGTGGTACCAGTATTTAATGCATGTTTTAGGGCTTCCAGCAAAACTCTCACAACTCTTGATCAGAACAGCATTTAGAGCTAGGAGATATCTAATTTTGGTCAGAAATGTTCGCTCTATATCCCGATATTATTGAGCATATTTTTGAATTTATTTTTTATTGAAAAGTAAAATGTTGTCGAAAAGTCAGCTCTTCAAGGTTTTCAGAAAACGTTTCTAAAAACCTTATTACCTCTACAATGAAGACCATATAACATTGACTCCTAATAGTAGATACTGTAGGCGATCTGATGATGCCCAAGCAAAAACGACCCAATTTTTTGGGTTATTTATCTAGATTCAGGTCCACGTGCATCTAGATGTACGTGGAGCTGAATCTAGATAAATAACCCAAAAAATTGGGTCGTTTTTGCTTGGGTGTGTTTAGCTCAGTATCAGCTTTATATAAAAAAATTTATGTTTCTAACGAGGCGGGGGCTTAACTGATGTTACGGCAATGACATGCGCAAATATTTGTTATAACGCTTGGCCTGAAGCTGATGGCAGATTAAATATGCCAAAATGATGCTATTATTATAAAAGAAAAAGTTATAATTCATATTTGAATTCGCTTACGTATTCAAAAATCTTGGATTAATGAATGATACTGATGGATTTGAGTCTGTCATTGTTGCATTAGCAAATATAAAAAATGTTCAATTTTTCGTGTTTCATATGGTTTTCGTTGAGTTGACAACTGCTGATGATCAACGAGTGTGCGTAAAAATTTATGCAAAAAAACCAGATAATTCGTTAAGCTCTGAAGTACTATTAAATGTTCAATTTCACTGCATGGCTGTAAATCGTCTATGAAAAAACAAAACCCATTACTCAATCCATATATGAAATCTGCAGTAGATATTATTACTTATTTTGCAATTACTGTTATCTTCGTGAATGATATCCTAAAACACATAAAATCTCTCCGTCAATTGCACCCTTTTCTCAATGATTGCGATAGTTCGAAAATTTAGGATTCAGTAATTTATACTTATTATCTACTTGAGCAATAAAAGAGAACTGATTTATGAGTTCGAGGATAGGCTGCGAGCATTCAGCTTTATTCGTTCGTTCGTTATTCAACGGTAATAGAAGAAAGAAGAAACATTTTCTACCTGGTCTGTTCTGATTCTTTTCTTTACGCCTATAAAATACGACTCTAAAAAAAGACTTTTTTTTCTGCCCGCAGTGTACTTAAACTACTTCATGCATCTAAAATTCAGACACTTAATAAAAGAAAACTGCAACGTAATCGTAAATTGTATGAAAATATTTTCAGAAAATGAACACATCTCCTTGAAAAAGCAAAGTAAAAAGGCAATCAATGCGATAGTTATGTGTGACAATGTTAAAAGCAACTTGATGACGTTTATAGTGACTGTATGCAATAATACACTTTATAATATGCGTACGCAAAGTTTAACGGTTCATGCACCGCAACAACAGCGAACACCCATAACTGGTTTTAGACTAAGCTTTTCTATTAGATGTTGATCCTAAATAAGTCAAAACAGGCTATTTTAGGACGAATACAGAGGGCATCTAGTATCGATTATAACAACTTTCGATCACTTTGTTTTGATGATAGCGTTTGCTTGTAAACACGTAAGCACGCAAGATTTTCGATCAACGTTCAAGATGAAATAGTTCACTCAAAAACTCAGATTATCTAACCAAGAGCCGTGTTACAGTCAGATTATTGATAAAATGCTTAATATCCTCACACAGTGTGCACAGAGACGGATTTTAGGTAAAAGACCGAAAATGAACTCTTTTCCGATTCAAACAGTATTGAAATGAATATGAAATGAATGAAAGTGACGTGACACTTTCGCCTTAGCATTTTGTTTTCGTGGGAACACATGTCTTACTATACATCAACCGTAACAATGAAAGGAAACTATAATAACAAGACAAAAAGAACGACGAAATATAACGTTGTTCTTTCATCTCATCTCAACCCACAATCAACCCACAAGACATGCTTTATCTGATGATATAAAAGGCTTTGTTATAAACCTTAAGAAACCGAGCTAAAAATAACTAGCTAACAATTAGACTGAAAACACCGAAAATATGTAAGCTTTTGTATAGAAAACAACCGACTTAGAGATTAAAACGACATATGTTCTGAATATAAACATTATCAACTTTCGACTAGCGGAAAAGAATTTTAAACTTATAATAGGCATCTAGCAAAAAGAGAAATATCTCTTTTCACACATGTACATCGTATATATATAAATATGATCTCTGCTCTGTCTTTTGCTTCTCTTTTTTTCCTCGTCCTTTTGCGTCACGTGTGTGGCAATGCTTGCACACGTATATCTTATGCGAGAAAAGCATATCACCGGACTCCGAAATTTTCAAACGCGATTAGAGTCCGGGGGATCCCCCGGACTCTAATCGCGTTTGAAAATTTCGGAGTCCGGTGATATGATTTCCCTTTTTGCTAGATGCCTAATATTGAAGAAAATTCTTTTAATTTTTCTTAAGTGATTTTTCGAATAGCTACGATTAGTAAAATTAGCGCGCATCCTTCAGCACCTATTTAAAACCCAACCATAACGTTCTTCTAGTCGTGTATCAATATAATTAGCGCAACCGTTTCTGAACTGTATGACAGGTTTCCCAAAAGTCCGCTCTTTTTCAGGCAAAACCCGATTTTTTCAGTCTGAGAACAATTTCGAAAAACAATAACGTCGTATAACACGCAACTTTTTTAAAGAAAAAAATTTTCGAAAAAATTCGGGCAAAGAAATTTTCAGTAGAAAAAAATATTTTTCAAAAGAGAATTTGATTAAAGATTATTTGCTTAGTGATAGACTATCATTTCTAATCAGAAAGAACTGTTTCTGATTAAAAAAATTACATCTCCGGATAACATGTGAAAAATACACGCTTTACCACCCCACCCCACTCATCTACATTTTATTTTTTTACTGAACCACATTACACAGGAAGAGAAAAAAACATTTTTAACAAAAAAGTAAAAGCAGGTATATACAGATAAATTTTTTTTTCTGCTACAATGAACTTTTATAGAAAAGAATGAACTTGAGTACGTTCTTGAAAAGTATGTTCGAAAAAAACGTTCTTCAATGCAAAGAAGAAGAGAACATGATGTAACATGCATAAACTAGGAATGATTAGTATTATAAATATGGTATTGAAACAAAACAAAAAAAATTAGAAAACACTTTTTTTCAATTTGAACCACAACATGGATAATAAATTGAAACTGCCGAACACAGCAGCGAATAAAATTTTCCCATTAAATGATGTTGGAAGTACCGAAAATTTAGTTGACAATGAAAAACATCAGACATTTGTTCAACATTCAAATGGAACAACACCATTAACAAATGGCACAACACCATTAACAAATGGCCATGAAAAACCAAAATCGACACAGGAAAAGAATGGATTTTTACATAAATTACCGTAAGAAATATATAGGATACACAACATTATATGCACATTTTCCATAAGGATATGATTTTCTAGCTGTTTCAAAAAGAAACCAAAACCCGTTGACACTGAATCAACTAAAAAAGTTGAACCAAAACTGAAACCATTTGAAATTGTTAGTATAGATCACAATTTTATTTCCTTAAATTTTATTTTTTCGGTCAATTATTTTACAGCACAAATATGCAGATAAATGGGATATTCTTTTAATGGTTTGTGGGACATTTTTTGGATTAGCATGCGGGGCAGCAATGCCAATACAAATGTTCATATTTCAAACTGTTATCAATGGATTTGTTGACGCTGGAAAGCAACAATCAGGTGCGAATTATACACAATCAACTGGTGGATGGTAATTTATGTTTTGTTCTTTTCTTCTTCTTATGAGAGTCACATTGTTATGTCGAATCTTGTCAATATATTTGCATAAAGTAGTGGTTGCACATTACTTTGGTAATTGATTGTAATATTTATATATTAACTGTATTTTAGAAAGAAACGTAAAGAAAAATGTCACTCGAATCCAGCACTCTCTGATTTACAAGCCAGATGCTTTAACTATTGAGCTACAGAATCATAGTCTCATCACATTAATCCTCCGTTTTATATAATTGATCCATAGTGGAAGCATTTTTAAGCACTGAGGCCGCTATTCACTTGTATTCTTCCTGGTAGGAGTTAGAAGTACTGAAAATATGATCATTTATTGCTTTTTTAAAGCATAATATTTATATTTGAAATATTAAATAGCATATTAAATTATATATCAAAAATTAACTATACTGATTAATAATACGAATATGCTTCATTGTACATAATTGAGAAGAGTTAATCTGTATGTCTTTTATTATACTTTTCATAAAATGTTTCAGTTTTTGACCGTATATAGTAATTCGAAATACTTGCGCAAGAATCTTTAAGTTTTATTAATTAAAACGTCTTTATGTTTTCTTGAATGCTCGCTTTTTAGATCTAGCAAAAATCATGTCATGTTTTTTATCTCTATTTCTAGTATTCAAGCGTCATCGTCTGGCGCGTCAGATCCATTTGCTTTAATTAATGGAATCATTAAATGGTTAGCCATTCTAGGTTCATGCGCCATCGTCCTGTACTGGTCCGCTTACGCTTGTTGGGTATGTAAATAAATAGTCTGATTGTTTTACTTTATAATTTTTTTGTGAAACTATTTTCTGTGTTTTTCTCTTTGGCAGATGATAGCAGCGGAGAGACAAGTTCGACGAATAAGGTATGTATATGTTTATTTAATTTAGAAAACAGATGAAAATAAATTATATTTTTTCTTTTGACTGATAGATATGCATTGTTTGAAAACATAATGCGTCAGCACATTGGATGGTTTGATTGTAGAAATGCTGGTCAGTGATAAAATGTATTTGAATGCACTTTAGTCTCCTAATTTTGTTTATTAATAGGTGAATTATCTAGTAGATTAGTTGGAGACATTGATAACATACGAGATGGCATAGGATTCAAAGTTGCCGATTTTATTGCTCTATTAACACGTATTCTTGGAAGCATAATTTATTCACTGTATATAGGTTAGTCATATATAAATTATAATTGTTTAGGAGCGTATGTTTTGAGAATGAACGAGTAACTTCTCTATAAAGGAAATATTTGAAAATTAGTCATTGCTAGTTGCGCTCGATTTGTAAACAAGTGAACGTTGATAAACGTTTGTTGACTGCACTTTATACCCTAAAGAAGAGTTTTTTCAATCTTAAATTTCATCCAATAGAATTAAAAATTTTATCAGAGGTAGTCAAGACACTATTGCAAAGGTATATTTTTGGAATTTTATTTTAGACCTTTCTTTACCAAGTTATACAGTTTCTAAAATTGAACGACTTGGTTTTTGAGACGGTTCTCAGTATTTCGATCAGGAAAGATCTTAAAAAGATTTTGCCTCTGCACTATGATCTTGAGTATCTCTGGTAAAATTTTTAACTCGATCGGATGAGATGTAAGGGGGTTTGTAATGTGGTCCAATGAAAAAGTGAGTTTTCTGGAAAACTGGTGAACAGCAATAGTTAAAAATTTGAAACAAAAAACGAAAAAGTGCTTCATTAAAGTTTTCAATCAGTTCTGAAAATATGAAGGCTTAGTGACATTTAGTTTTCAATTCACAGCATTTCTACGGGGGAGAGGTACCCTTAAATCTTAATAAAATCTTTTATAATGAATTTGAGAAAGTAGGAGCGATAAAGTTCGCAGAGAAATAAAAAAATCTTACTCATTATACCCTCATCTGTTTGTCCGATCCAGGATATCTGACATCGCGCATACATGAGAGCGTGGAGATGCAGACTATGAGAAAGAGTCATTTCATAACATTTCAACATTCGCATCAAATGTTTCAATAAATTGACTAAATTTTCTAATAGGTTAAAGTTTCTCTATTTATTAGGGGTGAGACAATTCCATTTAACTTCTATTGAATGAGAACTACTTACCAGTTCTTTTCAAGAATTCAGAATCAAATTAACTAAACGAAACTTAGTTATATTGATTTTGTTTAGTTCACTAAATGCAGAACTGATAAACAGTTTCCGTTCAACAAGAACTGAACTAGTGATCAGTTCTTCTCATCAGCTCTCAGGAATTTTAGAAAGTGAAACTGTTTCACTCCTACTATTTATAAGTATTTATATATCACTAGATTGATAAAACCTTCTTAATTTTAATGAAAAATTTAAAAGATTTATAAATTTAGTCAAAATTTATAACACATATCAGATATATTATATCTGGTTTCAAACATGTATCATTATATATATTTAAACCCCATTGTTCAACTTAGACGCAAAGTTTTCATTTGGGTCTGCACTGAGTCTTCAACTTCAGACCACTTTTTCGATAAAAATATAGTCTCAATTTGCAAGTCTTAATTAACATCAAACAACCATCAGAGGACGTGCAGCCAAGTGAAAGTGAGTGAAAAAAAATAGTAGTCTCAATTAAGAAGTGGGGGTGTGTGCTTCATTCATAAAAAATCTAAATTAAGTTAAATCACACGTCTGTAAATCAACTTTCTACTGATAAACCATTATTAGGTGAATGACATCAACAATAGAAATTCAGATCGTATTTCTATATAGTAAACAGAAAATAAATAAAAGATATATGAAGAAGGCGTTCGTGTTTACTGACGTGTTCAGAATATCTCCTCATGTTTCAACTTGTTGTAGAAAAAGAGCATAATTCAATTTTACTTGGATAAGAACGTAGGATTAGAGAATGAAGAAGCTTTTCTTTTCAATAATGTGTACGATTTTTCTTTGAAGGCTGGAAATTGACGTTAGTATTTTTGAGTATATCTCCATTAATTGTCATAACATTCAATGTCATGGTAAAAGTATGTACATAATCAACATATATTAATAGCAATATGCAACAGTTAATGTTCTTTTTTTTTCTAAAACTAGTTAATAATTAAGTTTACTAAAATGGAGACGCAAGCATATAGTACGGCTAACGCAATTGCTCAAGAAGTTCTCGGTGCAATTCGAACAGTGACAGCTTTTCAAGGACAAAAAAAAGAAGTTGATCGGTAAGAAAAATAATTATCTGTTGTATTATCAAAACTCTGTTTCTAACTTTTTTTTATAATAGATATCAGTCAAATTTGATCACGGGAAAAAATGTTGGAATCCAAAAAGGTCTTTTGCTAGGTGTAACACAAGCAGTTGTTAATCTTCTTCTTTATGGTGGCATTGCAATTATTTTCTGGTACGGTCCAGTTTTAGTTAGAACAGAGTGTTATAACTACACCCCTGGTAGCATGATTGTGGTATGAGATTTGTTTTCTATTGTCTCTATTTCATATTAACCTAATTTTCTTTTTCAGATATTTATTTTATGTTTAACATCAATATTCAGTCTATCAAATATTTTTCCAAATGTTGAAGCATTTGCCGTGGCTTCTGGCTCGGGAGCATACGTATTTGATATTATTAAGCGTGTACGTGTTATGGTCATTCTTTTCAGAAATAATACATGTAGATAATCTGATGATTCATTTTTTATTTAGGAATCAAAAATAGATGCATTTTCAGACTTAGGCGAAAAACCAGAAATATTAATCGGTGATATTGAATTGAAAGATGTTCATTTTACATTTCCAGCACGACAAGATGCACCGGTATGTTTTCTAATTTAAAAGCTTTGTAGAATTATTTCCCTATTCTAGAAAATTTTACTCTTAAATAGTAAATGACAAAAAGGGTTTAGTATCTATGTCACGAACTAAAAGATTTAGTACAATCTTTCGGTGCGAAACATTTTTCGCTTTCCTTTCGTTTCCTGTGCGTTCTTAATTGAAAGATTGTCGAACAGATTTTATCTTTTGAGAATGTTAGAGGAAGATTAGTTGTAAGATCGATTGTTGAATTAAAAAGTGAAATACCATCAAATATTTCCACAACGTGGACTCATACTAAATTTATCGAATAATAAAACAAAGATATATGTCAGAAGGGTCGACCATTAATCGATTTAACTGCTCATAGAGTCTTCATCAAAAAACTGAAATAGCAGACTTGAAATCTGCATAAAAAATTCAAGTCAAATGATAAAAATTCTCTCCTTCTTACAAAGTTCTTAGAATTAATATATATTGTGTGTCAGTTCTTAATGTGAATCTCTCTTTTCAGATTCTAAATGGTTTGTCCATGAAAATTCCGTCCGGCAAAACGGTGGCTTTATGCGGACCTTCGGGCTGTGGAAGTAAATAATAATGCAATATGAATTTAATTTTTCACTCTATACTCATGCATATCTCTTTAGAAAGCACAACAATTCAACTCATTCAAAGGTTCTATGACGCCGACCAAGGACAGGTAGGCGGATCCGTGTGATATCCTTCGCAATGAACTAATCAAATGTTTTCTCAATCATAAAGGTCTTGCTGGATGGTCGTGATATACGTTCATTAAACATAAAATGGCTACGTTCACATATTGGTATTGTTAGTCAAGAACCCGTTTTATTTTTCGGCTCAATTGAGGACAACATTCGATTCGGAAAGTCAGATGCTACTGATGAGGAAGTTATTGCAGCTGCCAAGCTAGCCAATGCTCATGATTTTATTATGGAACTTCCAAACGTAACTTAAAATTTGTAACTTTTACATAAACTCTTTGTGTTTTATGTTTATTTTCTCCTAATTCAGAATTACAAAACATCGTCCGGTGACAAACTTTCTGGTGGTCAGAAACAACGAGGTAAAAAAGCTTATTCATACGTAGTTCAGTAGTTATTTTTACGCTTTTTGCTATTCATTTAATTCTAGTTGCAATTGCTCGAGCCCTCATTTCGAACCCTAGAATATTGCTTCTTGATGAAGCCACATCTGCTTTGGGTAAATAAATAGAACATTATTTTCACGAAAAAAAAAATTTTTTGCATACATTATATATAATTTCATTTGTATAGATAATAGAAGTGAAAAAGTCGTACAAGATGCTTTAGATAAAGCGAAAGAAGGAAGAACAACGATAGTAATTGCTCATCGTCTTTCAACAATCAAAAATGCTGATTTAATTGTTGGAATTGTACGCGGTCAAGTTGTCGAATATGGATCACATAATGAATTGATGCAAAAACAAGGTCTCTATTATGAACTGGTCACAGCTCAAACGGAAAAAGACAAGGAGAAGGATCAAAATAGCGATAAAGAAGACCAAGAAGAAGAAGAATTAGCTAAACAAGCCGCATTAGGTGAGATTATTGTAACATGATGATTTTTGTTCTTCATCATATTCATTGTCCTTTAGCTCAAAAATCACAAGTGGCTCGTCGTCAGTCAAGACGTATGTCGTTAATGTTACGACGTAGTTCAGTTATATCAACAAAATCTATTAACAGTGAATTTGGTTCAGAAATCGGGGATGATGAATTAAACATGGCGAAGAGCAAAGAAGATGGAGGCTTTTTTCGTCAACCATTTATTATTAAGATATTAAAACTGAATTCATCAGAATGGTACTGGATTTTGATTGGATGTATTGCATCCCTTGCTTTTGGCGCTGTTACTCCCGCATTTGCATTGATCTTTTCTGAAATATATGGTATATTTTCTAATCCAAGTTTACAAGAACAAGAAAATCTAACTAGACAATTTACCTATATTATTTTCTTAATTGGCGCGGCTGCTGCTATTTCTAACTTTTGTTCATCGTATGCATTCGCTAAATCAGGTGAAGCATTGACAATGAGAATGCGTGTAATGAGTTTTCAATCAATGTTAAAACAAGAGATTGGCTATTTTGATTTGGACGAAAATAATTTAGGTGCACTGGTGACTAGATTGTCAGGCGATGCAGCTGCGCTTAAAGGCATGACAGGTCCCACATTGGCCGCCATCTTAAATGCAGTAGGAGCCTTGGTGACTGCATTAGTTATCAGTTTCGAAGCCGGTTGGAAATTGACTTTTATTGTCTTATGCTTCACACCGTTGATGGTGTTCACTGGGATTGTTCAAGGACAATCGTTAGCAAAAGCAGGACAAAAGAAAACTGGAACAACAAATGCTGAAGAGGGAGGAAAAGTAAGTACTAGTATACACGTTCAAAATATGACTTACATATTTTTATTATTCTATAGTTTGCAACGCAAGCAATAGAAAATATTCGAACAGTGGTTGCGCTACATCAAGAAGGATATTTTATTACAAAATATAGACGTGCGTTCGACGATGATTTTAGGTATAGTTTTAAGTTTTATTATAAGTTACCACAAATTTGAAGTAAAGTGATTTTTTAGACATGCTATGGTAACACTTCATTATCAGGCAGCTGGCAACGCGATAGCCAATGCAATGATGAGCTTTATACAGGCAGCAGCATTTGGCTATGGATCTGTACTCGTACAAAATAAAGAGATGGAGTTTCAAGATGTTTTTAGGTATTAGTATAATTTGAAACGTATTTAGAACTTCTGTCATATGTTTCTTTTTCTTTCAGAGTATACGCTGTGGTAACATTTGCAGCCATGTCCTTTGGTCGTAGTGCTAGTATGGTTCCAAATTATTCGAAAGGGAAGGCAAGTGCAATCCGAATAATGGAATTAAATAACAAAGCGTCAAAAATTGATCCAGATGATCCAAAAGGATTAATTTTAGTAAGCTATTTACAGTAAAAAAGAAAAATTCTTTTAAATTTAAACTTAATTATTTTTGTACACATAGTCTGAGGTCACTGGTAACATTGAATTTCGAGATATTCGTTTTCGATATCCAGCTCGACCCAAACTTCGCATATTGAGACATTTCAATCTGACATGTGCAAATAATGTCACTACCGCATTAGTGGGACCGTCGTATGTACATTAAACTGTCTATAGAAGTATAAAAATACTTAATATCTCTTTTAACTGTATCTAGAGGAAGTGGTAAATCGACATCTGTTGCTCTTTTACAACGATGGTACGATCCATTGACCGGTTCAGTACTTATCGATGGTCACGATATAAAAACATTGAATATAAGCTGGCTACGATCTATATTAGGTCTAGTTCAACAAGAGCCCGTTCTGTTCAATTTATCTATTCGTGAGAACATTGCCTATGGAGTCATCAATAAAGTTATAACACAAGAAGAAATTGAAATAGCTGCTAAAAAATCCAATATACATGAAACAATTATAACCCTTCCACAAGTATGTCTATTGTATTCTGAAAGTCTAATGTATAATTAAATATTCACATTTATTTCGTAGGGATATGAAACCCTGGCAGGTGCTAAAGGCGGACAACTAAGTGGTGGACAGAAACAGCGTAGTAAGCTTAGTGTCTTCGAATTTTCACACTACGGATATGTCCATATGCTATTTTATTTGTCTAGTTGCTATTGCGCGCGCTTTGATAAGAAATCCAAAAATTTTACTACTAGGTAAGCCCGATTATTTGAACAAACATGTTCATAAGCGTTTTCTTTCGTATAAGAAAATAATAATACATTTCCTTGAATTTCTTTAGACGAAGCGACGTCTGCGTTGGATAATACAAGTGAAAAGGTTAGTATATTCTGTCAAATAATCATTTCTATGTCTATTTTCTTTGACTTAGATTGTTCAAGAAGCACTCGATACAGCGAGAACCGGAAGAACAACTTTAACAATTGCTCATCGATTATCAACAATTCGGGGTAGTGAGAAAATTGCAGTAGTCGATGTAGGGAAAATAAAAGAACAAGGTTCTCATGATGAATTATTGCTTAAACGTGGCATTTATTATAAACTAACCATGGCACAAGAACGACCAGATAACAGTAAAAATGTGTGAATTTATTTTTTTTTCTGTTACTTTTTCTTTAAAAAATTTTTCTTTAAAAGTAGTTACTTTTTAATTTATTTGTGTTACCTCTGTTGTATCTTTTATGATTTATTTAACAAGTGCCTTTTGTATATAAACTTGAATTACTTATTTGTATTTGCTCTTTTATATATTCCTTACACAAACATAAGCATGGGTAACTGAAGCTGCATGTTGAAAAATATACCAGATTCCAACAAAATCGTACTTTTAAACAAAGCATTTATTTTTTTCCGTCAGAACGGTATAAAATTGATAGAAAAATCGTAAGTAATTTTAAAAGAACATAGAATAAAAGAAAAACAAAGAGAATAAGGCAGAAAAACGAAAGATGATTATATGTGGACTATGTAATTTCTGCTGTTTGCTTTAAAACATCTAGCAAAAAACTAACTTTCTCACAAATAATGATACATCTTTGTCAATTTTGATTTTTTAGAACAAACTTTCAATTTCCTATTATGTTTAAATTATTTTTTTACCATACTGTCACTTTAAAGGCAGATTAGATGAACGAGAAAAGTAAACATAGAGCCAACATTGAATAAAATATATGAATAGAAGAACAAAAATTTCGTTTCAATACTTCTAACTAAAGACTACTACTTCTCACGTGAACTACGTGAGAAGTAGTACTCTCTCAAAATTACTTACGATTTTTCTACAAGTTTTATGCCGTTCTAATTAATCAAAGAAAAATAAATGATTTGGAATATTTTTGTACATATCTTATATATACGTATGAGTGAATGGCATAGCCATCAGACCATTTAGCAAAAAAAGCTTGTCATCGTTGCTTCTCTGGAGCAAAAAATGTCAACATTTCCACAAACTATAACGAACTTCATCAGATTAGGGAGGTGACACATTGAAAACAACACAGTTTGAAATAAAAACGAATCAAAAAAAAAGTTAATGATAAAAATAAAATACAAAGTACCTTGTGTCACTATAGTAACGTAACTTCGAGATAGAAAAAAAGAAACCACAAAAAGTTTTTTTGATCAGAAGAAAAAAATGCACATGAAAGTGTTTTTTAAGTGTTTGTAAACACCAAAGAATGATATTCAACACCTGTAAACACCGCCTTTTGGTCTCCTAAACACAATAACTTTCAGATGTTTTTCCATACGATCCGATCTATAAAAATAAATCTTACACTTCCATCTCCTACGGAGAGCGGACAAGTTCTTGGAAGTTTTCAGAAATTTTCAAAAAATAAGTTGCTTACAAAAAGATGTTCAGAGTGTCGGGTTGAGTTTTCCTACACCAGATGTGAAGTAGAAACCTTTTTTCCAATGCTTTGTAATCAAAACAGCGAGAAAATTTGTTTTCGGTGTTACACCCAGCTGAATTCCCATGGTGACTGTGCAGAAACCCAATTATACTTCAGGGAAATAATAGGTATTATGCATGGATCGGTAGATCTTGATGAACTAAATCCGATGATGTTACTCCCAAAAATTTTATAACGTAGATTTTCGATTGGAAATGCTGAAAACGAAAACTTTTAGCTCAAGGACGACTCTTGAGAGTCGTTACTCAGGGCCGTAAATTGCGGGTGTGTATGGGAGGGTATACATCCCCCAAAAATAAAAATTTATCCTTTGCTCCCAGCGGAAATTAAGAATATTTTTGGTCGCATAGCGAAAATTTTTTTCTTACACTCCCAAAAAATTGTTTACCCCCCTCCCCCAAGGTTGACTTCCTATCTACGGCCCTGCTTGTTACTCGCACTGCTTGTACTGAACTAACATTTTTGAGTTTCGTTCACATATCATTAGATAGGCTAGGTGACCAGTTTTAAAAATATGTAGATCTTTTTTTAAAATTTTGTTTCGTTGCTGAGAAAATTCATGTTTTCTAAATCAGAGGCGAAAAGTCGGAATTCTGTCCGTAATTCTCAATTTTCTCGATCAGAACGCTGAACAACAAAAATATCATATTCGGAATCAGGATCAAAAACTGAGTTTTCTACACGCTTATTTTGAATGGAAAAATGGAAATCTCGGAGATTTCTTTCTTAAAACTCTTACCGGATATTTTAGCATATTTTTTCAAATTCCTCTTCAACGGTGCAATACTTCAGTTTTATTTCATTACCAAATATCAACCCTCATGAGGTCTAAAAGGATTAAAGTTTGATCTTGATTGGGGTATTATTTATCGACATTGAATAAACAAAATCAAAAATCTCACCCGACATTTTGGGATGAAGCCTCGATTTCCAACAATATAATAGAATTTTGTTTTCAAAGGAAGTACTTTTCAAATCATATTTTCTCACCGATTTGTTAAGCACACGAAGCTGTATCGATTCTAAGATACCCGTAATTCAAACTTCAAGCAAACTTTTGTTTTGACTTAATCATACATATTCTCATTCATCTCGTCGAGCTGATCACGAATATCACGTTTTTACTTCTATTGAACTGCATACTCAGAGAGAAAAACTCCGG
>CAJNOQ010004757.1:0-16777 GCA_905250885.1 Didymodactylos carnosus | reverse complement strand
TGACTTTTCAGAAAATTCGATTTTTATGCTGCCCCCGTACTAAAACAAAAGTCTGCTAGCATCCTCATTTCTTAACCAAATTACTTCAAGTTTTCAAAGCTAACTTAGTCTCGTCTGCTGTACAGTTTAAGAATGTAAGAATGATTTCTTATACTGAGAGTTTACCTAAACATATTTAGAGGCTTTCTGGAAAACCTGTCGAAGATCCGCTTTGCCTTTTGCGCTTCTGATCGTCATGTCGGATAGAACGCATACACTAATGCTCAGTTTTCAACTTTCATGCAACTTGATTCAGAAATGAGGGCACTAGAAGGTTTTTATTTCAATACGGTAGCAGCATAAAAATCGAATTTTCTGAAAAGTCATCTTCTGAAGTTTGTTTATTCTAGACAATAAAACAGACATTACCACGAGGTTCTCCGTGTTCGAAAACCTATGTTTCATGTGTTTTTAAGGTTGTAGGACTGCAGATTTAGTCGGTAGGTAGGTTCCCGGAGATTGCCTCTAGCGCCTGAACCACGGTATATGAAGATTTGGAGCGTACGTCAAGTTGTAGAGCAACATCTCTTGTATATCCACATGTGTTTAGAGCAGTACTTTGCTATCTAAGTGTTTGAAACGGTGGGCTAGGACACCTTGTTTCGAATGATATACAGTGATAAACCTATTCGAGAGATGGGCTTTTCTATAGAACTATAGCTCCAACTATCCACTAGCAAATATCGAAAACCGCAGATCGCTATCTGCTTCTGTTTGTGAGCTATTCAAGTTGCCGTAATTCGCTTTCTATTCTGAAATGGATAATAATCACGTTTCATACTTGTCATTGAACATCAATGGTTTTTGGAAAAACATCAAAATAAATGTTTTGTTTGACTACCACCTAAGCGAATGTGCTGCAGTCCAACAAACCTCTCCTTTTGTAAGGCTTCAAGAATCGAACGAAAATCGAACGCTTTTATCACCGGCCGGTTTATAGAATCGGTCGTTCTATCGTAATTAACGATACCTAAGAAGAAAATTTTCTCCATCGAAGGTGTTATCATTCGATATTTACTTCGTATCTTTCGCGTGTTGGTTATTGGTTTTCGGTACTATCCACTGTTAGCCGCCGTCTATATGGATCAAATTTTACCTCTTTTGTTTGCAACACTGTATGCCTGGTTAGATTTTTCTGTCAGTATTGTTTATCAAAGTTTGTGTAAAAACTCGTATCCGACACGTGACAAATTTTTCAAAACCAATGGAACGGATGCTGCTGGGCTCCAAATACAACTTTTCTTTTATGGAACGGGTTCAACATTGGTCACCATTGAATTATGCAAAGATATTCCACGGTACATTTGTATGGCATATATTTGTGTGAAACTGCCCGTGTATCTAATTAGAAAAATTCGTTTATTCTACAAGAACAAACATTCTCTTTCATCACTCTTCCATTCGTCGGATAAAATGACACGTGAAGAAAAACAATTGATATCATACATGAAATATTCGGTTGAAGCGTTGTATGTTCGAAATTTATTTATACCAGCAAAATATCGACCAAGTAGTCGTGCTTTATTGTCGAGAATAGTACCGACGAAAATATACGAGTTTCGTGATGATTTCCGTTTTTCAACACGAATTATATGTCTCTACTCCTCGGTGTTAATGTTTCTATTTGTCATTTCAATCGATCTTATTGTTACTTATCTACCTGTACTCGAACAAATTCGTGCAACGATTAAAGAATGGTTCGATTTCATATTTTTGAAAAATGCTTTTCCTGTGCCGAATCTGACTGCACCGTTTATCTGTGCCGTGTTACTAGCAGCAGCGGCGATTTGTCTACAATTGGCTATTCAACTAGTAATCATTCGACGAAATTTACTTCAAGTCTATCGAGGTGACGATACAGAAGTACCGCATCGTAAAACATTACAAAATGTTAGCACTTCGACGGGAAATGTTCATTTTGCAGGTATTAGTTTCAATGAAAAATAGTTTTTCTTCTAACTCAGTAATTTATCATATTTTTCAGGTTATTTTATTGGTTATCTTCTTTGGGGCTATTTATCCGTTGTTTTCCTAGCATTTATCGGCCTTCTGTTGTTGACTGCCATTATCCAATTTGGTTCATTTCATTTCATTGAAAGAATTTTAAGACAAATCATACCACCTCTTCTCTTGATCTATTTTAAAGGATATTTAAATAAACTTCTAGCTCAATATGTTTTTCTTCAACATTCGGGCACTACACTTGCTGTCAACAATCGTCGATGGTTGATGATTTATCTCTACTTCAATTTTTTTCTCGATGCCATTCTCGGTTTCGTCTCGTGTGTAATTCGCATTTTTTGCACATGCATCGCCACCATGATCTATATGTGTCGTCTTGACTATTCACCGCTCGGACGAAAATTGGAAAACCTCGACAAGGGATTTTCGTCATATGTCGGCTTCATTTATATGGAACGAGAACATTCACATCCCGTGCTACTCTGGTTTACGAGTTATCTCTATTTGAGAATGAAAGTCAAACGAGCTGGAGTTACAACAGTGCAGAAAATATATAACTGGAGAATTGTTCAAAAATGGTGTGTGGCAATAACATTGATAAGAAACCCGACATTAGTGCTCACGAGAAAAAGCTTTTTACGACAACAAGAACTGAAACAAATTGCGGCATATAACAAACGAAGAGGTGAATCTGCACATGTCGTTCGTTATAGTCTTGTCTCACAGTTAGACGTCAATCAGCTATGGGTGAAAGAAATGTTAAACTGAACAACTTGAACACTAATACGTGTATGTTGGATAGGATGAATATTGTAGTTTACGCTCTTTGCCTACTCAGTTATATAGACTGATAGGTTTTATTTAGTGTTCTTTGTACTCTAAACGTTTAGGTGTTAGCAAATGAATAATATAAGAGAGCAAAAAGTGCAAAGGTCCCTGTTAATTACTCAAACTACCATTCCAGTACTTGAAGAGAGTTTGTATTCAGATTACTTTTTTATGATGCCGTTATCTTAGTAGGTAAAAGTTATATTTTTTCAAAAGCAAGAAAGATGTGTTACTTCAAAGAGTTGTCATATTTCCTTTCTCCAATCGTTCTTCAGTACAACTTATTCAAAGTATAATGTTTAATTTGGTGATAGTTCTAACCATTAGTGACCATTTAGTATCGGCACAGAACAGTGAGTATTTGTTGACATTCAAACAAGCCGAGCTGTGAGCTCTAGTGATTCTGGTGAACACTGAACACCTTATCACAGGAAGTAGTTTCGAACATGACTTCCGTTAGCAATGAACAGTCTGATTTTGTCCAGTCTATTTTGTAGCATATGGAACGACTAGACATGCATTTTTTTCGGTATATGTGTGCCAAAGGTCCAATATCCAACCATCAATGTTGGTATCTTTGTACACAAAATGGATGCGTGAAAAAGATCAGTTAGTGCACAAAACATGCAGCGGAGTTTGCTGGAAAATCTGTCTAGCATGTTTACTAGAGAAAAGTTGGATTCTTTTATGGTGACTAGATAAAAGTGTTTTGAAACGACTTCTTTTGGAGTTCTGTTTGCTTGATGATCAAAATCCAGCTAATTTTATCTACTCTGTCGAAGTATAGACACTTGAGAACCGAAAGTTCCTCAGTCTCCTCTCGAGGTTGAATGTAACTTAAAAGAGATGAAAACCTGAGTTCCATGAGCCTCTCATACTATAGCTCGAGCTATAAAGAGTGGCTCATTCAAGTGATTTTTAGCTGATTGTTCAGCCAAACCAAATTATTTTTACCTTCAAAGGGGCCTGCTTGGGGATCGGATCAACACTGCCTTATTTAGCTTGGTAGTTAAACTCCAAAACTCAGAAAATATCGATTGTTTGGATCAAATTTTACCTCTTTTGTTTGCAACACTGTATGTCTGGATAGATTTTTCTCTCAGTATTGTTTACCAGTCATGGTTTCTAGTCGATTACGAAAATGAACTGTTTACAATAGCTAATTTTTTTTAGTACAATATTAAATTAGTTTCTGTAAGAGCGTCAACTTTATCTTCCATTCTTTGATCTGCCACTAGTCTATAGATTTTGTTTTCTTCTTTCGTACAGTTCTTTTGCACTACACGACGGTATTTGCGCGTCATCCATCAGTGGATATGTAACATGAAATTTTGAGTAGTCAATTTCATACACACGTTTATGTTCATTAAAATCGATTAAACGTTCAAATCTATGACCCCATTTGATCTCCGATGGTAGATATGACGTTCGAGCTTGTGTGGTCATTCCGGTTGGTTCGATGATACCTTCAAGGATAAGAATCACTTCAAAATGTTTGTCTCCTCGAGTTAAATCTTCTTTTGACATTGTCCACAACGGACTATTTTGATCAATTCGGTGTTCTATGATTAAGGGCCAAATGAGAAATAACCGATCTTCACCTTTATCAAATCCAACATTCATGTCAGCTAAATGAAGTGGTAAAACTTCACCTTCTTGTGTCACGCGTTTTTGTACAAAGTACATTCGAACGTGAGCTTCGACAATGTTCGATCGGTTTCGCATATCACCAAGACGAACTTGTAATGACAGATGTCCATCACACATGCATATGACACTTTCATGTGACCACATTAATGTTTCACTACGCTTCTTTGGCCGTGATAATTTTGTATAAATTAATCCAAGCAAGAATGCTTGTATGATTAAACCAAATAATGCTTGCAAAATCAGAATAAGAATAGCACCCGGACATGTTTCACTGATACTTCGAGTACCATAGCCAATCGTCTGCTGAGTCTCGAGAGAAAATAAAAATACACCTGCAAGTGTATGAACACCTTGAATACAACTGGTCGAATTTATATTTTTGTCAAAAGCAAAATCACCGTGAAAATACATGAGTGAAGACCAGATGATAGCAAATAATACCCAACTGGCAATGAATGTGATAACAAATAAACTAATAATCCAGCTCCATTTTAAATCGATTAGTGTTATAAATATATCAGCCAAAAATTGACGTTTACGATTCTTAATATGCCGCCTGGATAAATTGATATCGCCATGTTTGCTCACAATTCGCGCTTGTTGTAGCGGTTGCTGTTGAATTGTCGATATTGCACCAAACGATGGATGACTGGTGTCGTTGTTTAGTAATAGTACATCTTCATTGCCTTTACCACGGAACAATCTAGAGAATGAAATCGTTGATACTTCGGTTATTGTTCAAGCAGTCTAACTTACGCTCTGAAAAACGACAAGGACATTGTAAGCTTTTGTAGAAAATCGGTCGCGTATTACATTATTCATTCTTTCTCATTCAAATATAAAAACAGCTGCCACCTTTTTTCTGTTTCTTTACAGTCGTGTAGATGTTTATTATCATCAAACAGAATGTTCTTCAGCTCTTATCTTCGTAAGTAACCCTCACATTTTTTTTCTTTGTTGTTCTTTTTGGCGTGTATGACAACTGAGAAGGGATTTCAGTGGCACTAACTAGCGGTAATGACTTCTTTCACAATTTTACAACGACAGATAACTGAAAGTAATATGTACCATCTGCTACACTTTGATTCAACACGATTTCGTTACTGTGGAAATAATTAAAAAAATCCGTCTCCTGATTTGATATACTTCAGTCTACTCTGTTTAACTAGGAAGCTTTTTTCGAAATATTGTAGAGATCTTGCTGTGGTATGTGAACTATAGTCTAAGTGTATCCACTATAATGACACTGATGAAATGAAAAATAATTCTGTTCGGATGAAATTCATTGAATGAATATTTGAAATTAGAGAGAGAATTAAATACGATTTTACTTTCCATTTTCATTTTTTTCGAGCGTACGATCGTTACCGAGATATTCACTATTTGAATTTTGTCGCAAGCGTATATGGTCATAACCTATGACATCTGAAAAGCAAATTTGAAAATATCTTTGTAATGACAATAGGCCCAAAAAAAATGAAAATGGAAAGTAAAATCATCTTTAATTCTCTCTCTAATTTCAAATATTCATTCAATGAATTTCATCCAAGTAGAATTGTTTTTCATTCCATCAGTATCACTATAGTGGATGTACTTCGACCGCAGTCCACATACCAGTGCATAGTTCACTGTGAAGTAATATATAGTCGGACGATCCATCAATTCTCCATAACTCAATATCGCACACACAGTCTCTGTCGCATTAACCTAAACACTTTTAGTAAGAACTATCCTAGCGACATTGATAGCTGAGAATAAAATTAGTTTGTAGAGGTCATTCCAAGTTCCAAAGCCCAGTTCAACATTTTCGGTCAACTAACTTTTTGAAATCAACATTTGATCAGTTTTCATTTTAATGGTGATTTTTTTAACCAGTGGTATTGAGTTTAATATAGTCGAAAGACGTCATGATCATACCGAACACCCGACCGATTGACATTCCCTAAGCACTACGCATGCTCATTTCTCAGATTAACTCTTAACTTATTACTTATTTATCCTATACAATAGCGCTTTTACATCCTCTAATACGTAACGAAGAATCTACCAATCACAGACCGAAAGGACGGGGATCGATAAGAGCCACAATCGAGCCGTTCGCAGATCAATCTCATATTCACAGGTCTGATGTAGTTTTTTTCCGTCAATTAACACCTTAAACAATCTTAAAATTTTTTGACCCCACCCGGAAAGACTTTCGCATCCAAACTTTTCTCTCATTAGATGAACAGTACTTAGAGTATTTCTTAGGAGGGGGGGGAGGGTCTAAGAAGTAGAGATGTGCACGAATACCATTTTCGTACCCGTACCCGACTTATGCCTATAGAGTTTTCTCCTTTTTGTTTTCGAGCTAAATTTTGTTTTTCGACTGAAGATGTCAAATTATCATTACGTTCTTAAGTAATTCTTTTTTCCTGCCTGCAGGTTGCGACTTTTTGACAACCTATAACCTAATCTAACCTACGAAACTCGTAACCTAAACCTAACCCAACCTATTAGTGTTTTTTGTTTTTATCATAACCATATTTTTATGATCTTCACCATACACCCTTCGGGTATTGGTATTATTAACTAACGAACTAATCTATTAATGTTTTCCGTAACCTAACCTAGATTAACCTCATACAACCTTTTACAATTTTTTCCCCAAACCCTGGTTTTAGAAGCCCAAACTTCAGCTTTGTTTCATATCGTTATTGCTTTTCATCTAACCACTGTCTGAAAGGTAAGGTTACACAAAATAAATCACATTTTACATATGAATATAGAAATGAATCGGTTCAGTCTTTTATTCTTTAATGTAATGTTTGAAAAATAGCTTTCTGAATAGGGAGACCTTCTTAAGAGTAGACCAGAATTTTACTTTAGGCTCTCGATGCTATGAAGGTTCTGTTATTGTTGTGTATTCGCCATCTATCTTTAGCAAACATAAGTTTTTTCTCTGACTTCCTTTTTTGATTGTGCTATTTTTCAGTTTAAACTAGAGAACCTCGGTCTGATTTATCTCAATCGACAAAATTTCACTCGGACTACGCTTTATTACTCAAAATGTTGGCTGTTTTAAAGTGGTCGCTCAAAATCGGTTTTTTTCCTTTAGGTTAAAAATAGATTATCAATGGCGTAACCTACAACCTAACCTATAAAAAGTTTCATAACCTAAATCTAACCTAACCTATAGAAATCGTAACTTACACCTAACCTAATCTATAGGTTAGGTTAGGTTTAACCTGCAGCACCCTATACCCATATCCAACCTTAGTCCTTTGTTGGCGGGTTTTTTTTCGAAAAAGTTAAGTTTTTTAAAATACACTATGTTTTTTAAAATGCACTATGTTCGGATTTTTCTAATACTTCGAAGTACTGACAAGATTACTTTATCAATACAGGAAAAGTACCCTACAGGCTGTTTCTACTCCTGATTGATTTGAAATATATACCATTCCTCAACTTTGAGAAAATACTCGAGGTGGTATATATACCACGCCCGTCAACAAAGGGTTAGGGTACAGGTCGGGTTGCATATCTCTAAAAAGAAGTGTAGTACATAAAGATGCTACGCTAATTCAGGATTAACAATCGAAAACACAAATAAATTGAGAAGTATTTGTTTTCTTCGGCAAGCAGTGATTTTTTATCAAGTAAAATGCTTTACTTGAGTAACGTCTTGGGTAAGTCTCTGTGTTTGCCATCCAAACCAAAATGAAATGAGACATAACATTAATATGATCAATAATTGAATAAAACTAGTCGATATATAAACTGAACCAACCGTCACGTGTAAATATTCAAAAATTGCTGTCATAACATTCACATGAATCAATATCATTGATATACATGGTAACATACATGTTAAACGTATATGAAGAGCGAAGCCTGATTTAGCGCGTTTCATCTGACTCAAATGATTTGTTAAAAATTGATTACAGATCAATGGAGCTAGAACTGATAATAATAGACATACCCAACCCCATACACTAATGAATGGTCGTTCATAAGTACACGGTTTGTAATCACGGTCAACAAAAATATCTAGACAGATAGACAAAAGACACATTACGTTTTGTGAAAGCTTTCCAAAATTCTTCTTCTACGAGCTATACAGTATTCTTCCTTATGACAGATTACTTTTATTCTCATCAGTAGCACATAAAATTTAAGCTCGAAATGAACGAAGGGAAATACTTTAGGTGAGTCTTGGTATTTTTTTGCGAAAAAAACAACTTTTATTATTAGTTGAGTGGTAAGACGATTTTTATGACTAAAATGACAATATCAACGATACTTAACGCTGAAGGTGCCGGAAATTCGAAAAAATATTTTTCATTCTTTTTCTCATGGTTGGAGACAGCTTACGAAGTTACTAAGCTTATCAAGCTACCTACAAAGTTATTTTATCTGTTCAATTGGATTCTGTGCTTAAAGTTCGTAAAAAAAATCTTCCTACTTTTAAAGGTTTATAGAGGCCCTTTTCAAAAGCCAAGTATCCTCTGTTGCTTTTAAAAATTCTATTGAAGGCCATTCATCAGATCGTCAGAAAAGAAAAACACATACAGAAAATGATTTTATCCGCATGCACGAGAGTTTTCAAAAAGTGAACAATAGTAGTACCACTTGTTAATTACCTTGAAATAAGATCAAATTTCTTTTCTAAATATACTTTTAGCTGAAAATCAAGTCTTTCACGTTTTCTAATCGGGCAACACTTATCCACAATACGTTTTTTCTGTAATATACGGATTTCGCGTACAGGGATGGACACAACAGAGGACCCTCCTACGATAAAACACTGATCTTTGCGTTCGTCTTTTCCCTCACCTGTTCCCAGGTCGAATTCACCCGATCGGATCCTGCCGGATCCTTTTAATTCTGGTGATTTCCGGAGATCGGGATCTGCTCAATTCCTTCACGTTCCGATATTTTTTTTCTGAAGGATCCGGAGATATCCAGAACCAGGCGGATTCGTTAATTTCCAGTGACCGGAAATCGACGGATCCTGTCATGTGCACTTTATTTTTTTTTCTTTCCAGCGGATAATATATTCACCGTTTTGTTTCAGGACAGGAGCACTTTAAATACGACACTGCAGAAAATGAAAAATGAGGAGTTGTTCTTCTCAAATTCTTAACAAAGTGAGTCATCGCTCACACTGTTCAACGGACGTGTTATACACGTCTCAGCTAGCGGGCCCCTCCACTCTCTCGAATGAACAGACAGAAGAACCACTAGAAAATGAAAGAAAAAATTTAAGACTATTTTTAACCTTAAAATTGATCACATTCTGCCAAATCCAGCGAAATCCGATTCATCGGCCAGAAGATGTCGGATCTTTTCCAACATCTTCCGGCACGGATTCCGAGCAACGGATTTCCAGCATGATCCGGTACGGTCGCTGCCGGATTTTACCGAATTCCATCAACTTCCAGCATGTTCCGATGTTGGATCCGGCAGGATCCTGACGCCGGAATGGACGAACTGGGTTAGAGTGAATATACAGCTGCTAGACAAAAAGAAGTATGTGCATACACAGCTTTGTACAAGTGCGAACTCTCGATCAAGCGATTTCAGCTTAAAATCGGCTTTTTTTAGGGACGCTTTAGAAGACCCTCTTCAAAGTTATGAGCGCTAGGACGCGATATAAGATCCGAGTCCTCTATTGTGTCCATCCCTTTAGCAACGGTGCATAGAAAGCCAATGAATGGCAATTACTCCTTCATAAATCATAATAAGCTGTATAACTACCAATCACAAGCGTTCCAAGCGGATCTATGAATCAATTTCAGAAAACCTAATCCAGACAAATTTAATAGTCAACAATGTTTTTTCTTAATTTCTGTATAAAAAAGAGGTTAACAGCCGGTACGTGCATTAATTTTGCGCATGCGGATAAACTAACACCACTAGCGATCTGATCTGATCCAAGTTTACACGAAAATAGGCAAAAACGGATTATTTCACACAATATAACCTACGATGCAAAAGTAATTGGACGAAATGTCTCACCATTTTTCTTGTGATAAAAGACATTTCGGAAAAATGAAAAAACTCTGTTGAGAATCTACAAGAGCTGTGTTCAAAAATTTTCTATCGCTTTCAGTCTCCTCAGAATGAGCGAATCTTTGCTATGCCCTAAAAACGAAGTTTGTAAAAAAAGAAAATCTGATATTTTTCGACATATGTAAGTCACGGATGTAGCAAAATCAAAAAGCAAGGAAGGTCTCTTGTGGATAAACTCTTTTTACCCTTACTTTCTGCAACAGAACGCAATAAAAAATGTTCCCTCGGCCAGACGGAAAATATCTTTTTCCAGAACACGAAAGAGTGTGACCCCTTCCACCGCTCTCAGTACTTGTATTCCTTATATAAATTTTTTATAGTACATTACTAAAATATTTTTACAGTATAAGATTGTAGAACAGACAATTCTCTACACAATAAGATGTTAAAGTAGGATCCACGACACAGCGGTCGGAAACTATTCGCGTTGTTTTGAACATCATTTTTTACCCAAAAAGGATGAAAAAATATTCAAAATTTTTATCGTTACGGCCTAACTTTTTGGTGATAACAAAGATTTGCTCACTGTCAGAAGGCTAAAAGTGATAGAATATTTCTGAACACATAATTAGAAAGCTCCCAAATTCAAAATAACTTCAGTTACTTTTGCATCATAGGTTAAATCATTTTCTTTCTTTGTAGATACATACCAATCCAAGTAGAGTTAAAATAGATCCAATGATGTTTTTTAGACCAACAGTACGGATACACGATCAGTACGATTAGAAACAACAATACGAATATAAAAAGTATTCGTTGTACCATGTCTTTCCCGCCACTTTTCACGTATGGAGTTTCTTCTTTTAAATAGTACGTAGCAACGAATTGGACCTGTCGAGAAAAATGTTTTTCTTTTCTTTCGTCGATTACGATGTGTAGAGTAGGGAGAAATCGAGCGAAGAAATGCAGTATATACGAAATATATATCTTTGGTACATTTCTAACAGCTATTCTGTAGTGACCACATATATGTATTAGAGTTCTGTCGTGCAGTTCATTCCACCTTTTCTCGGCGTAGCATCCAGATATTTGAATGTGAGATATATCGACGTGTGTGAGTAGAAAGAAAATTTTTATTCTTTTCTTCTGTTTTTCAGCATATTCTTAGTTAGTAAAAAACGTTTTTTCGATAAATAGATAGAGCGAATATTTTTCTATCGACTGATGCAAAAATTGCGTTTCTCTTGCTGTTTCAATCAAGACTGAAGCCACCCTTATTGTAAAAGTCCCTTTTACGCAGTGACTCTTAAAGTAGGTTTTCGTATATTAAGAACATTAGAGAACTTGATAATGTTTCTTTTTTTGTTCTATCTCCATAATCCGTGTTTTCTTCTTTATGTACTATATAAAATTTCCTAAGCATTTTAACAATTTAATTGTTCCGTTGACTATTGTATCCATTGTACATTCTTTGCATTTAGTAAAACAGTAAGGTAGCACAGACCATATGGATTAGATATTCAGTCGGAAAACAGTTGTAGAAACACAATATCAATTTCAAATGTTCTAGAATAGAATACGCTTCTAGAATTGAAGGGAAATGAGACAAAAATCAAAGTAGATACTCGTGATCACTGCTGAATTCTGAATTAAATGGTGTGTTTTCAGTGAAATTAGACAAATGTTTTTTTCTCAATGTTCCGAAGGGGACATAGAGACTAATATTTTCTAGTAACAAAATAAAAGTTTAATTTAGAAAAACTGTCAATTCGTAATGCCGAATATGTGCTTCTTTTTTTCAGTTCCGTGTAAGGTTAACAATACATTGTCATACACTCGCCGCCTCCTTTCGAAAATCTCTCCGAATCTACTTACGGCGACCACATGAAAAATATGCACGCTGACTCAATTTCCTTGCAGACGAAACACTGCTGCTGCTCCTATGTTGCTTACCCTGTCCGTCATCACTCTTTCTAAACTGCTCTGCTCGTTCAATCGTTTTGTTGCTAAATCATTCCAAGCTGTTTTCATCACTTGCATCTCCACCGGCTCTACTATCATCGAAACCACTTGGTTCTGGAGCTCGTAAATATCCAGTTTTTTCCATGGCATGAAACACGTAAGGAAGTGCGGTGAATGGTAATAATTTTATCGGTGAGCATTTCTTTAATCCAGGCGTTTTAACAATAAAATAGTAGGAACTTTTGTTGTTCCAATATTCCTCAACTCCGTATCTTCTTGGATAATTTGTTTGGTCCTTATCAGAGTACTCTCAGTCCTTTGCAATCCGGTGATGTCATCTGTGGATAAAACCACATTGTGAAGCTACTATTGAAAATGTCATTAGATTGTACATGACCAAGAAGTGATTCGAATTTCAATGTAATATATTTCGATGGAGTTGGCAGCGGTCCTAGAGGAGTAGTGTTACGAGTCGTAGTTGGGGTTGTTGTTGTTCCGGTACTAGTCGTAGTATTGGTAGTTGTTGTGGGGCGGACAGAAGTAGGTTCTTTTACTAGGAGCAGCAGGTACGTTTAATAAAGCAATATAACACAGTGAACAGTTTATTATAAAGCAGGCGGACATGCGACTTTTTGAACTCAAAATGACTTGTTTTTGCGTAATATCGCTTTACTAAACTCTCGAAACTTTAGTTTCTCGAGAAATAATTTTTTCTAGATCAAAATCGTTGAGTGGGAGCTTTGTTCTAGACTTTTCGCGAAACATTTTTCATTCTTTCTCAGCAACATGATATCCTACTCACATACGTTTGAACTTCCTTTTTGGACAGAAAACTAACAAGAGACACATCATTCAACGTAGTTTTCTACACTGATAGCGAATATGTGCAAATGAAACTGTTTGTGAGTTGAGAAAAGTCGCTTCGATCTGAAAAACGAAAGTTTTTGGAAAACGGATAATTCCTCATAGGTGAAGTTTTGAATATTTGTGAATTTGTGAACTCAATTTTCTCTAATATAACTTAACTTCATGTAATGAAAATATCATATTTGAAATCAGGATCAAAGACTGAGTCGAATAATGTGTAGTTCGAAATTATTAGGTGATTTTCATGTTTTGGTGAAAATCTCCATAATTTTTTTCAACGTGAAAATTCGAAAAACATGAAAATCAATTAATAATTTCAAAATACATATCATTCGACCCAGTCTTTGCTCCTGATTCCAAATATGATATTTTCATTACATAGAAGTTAGGTTCTGTTAGGGAAAATCTAGGATTATGAGCAGAATTCTGACTCGGATCTGGTTTATGACCTAACACTTTGTATCTGCGCAGTATGTACTAAAAAAGAACATGTCATCCGGCAGAGACCTCCTCCCACCTTAAAAATAAAATTATTTTTATCTATGAACATAATAATAAACAAAGAATGATAAATACTTTTCACAAGTACAGTTTTCATTAGTTATAAATATTCAGTTACATTAGACGTGCATAATTAACTGAAAATAGATTTAAATCCCAACGTTTTACAAATCATATTTGAAAACAGATTAAACGACATGGAAAGGATGTTTTTCGTATAATTAGATAAGCTGGTGGAGCAACGATGGACAAATCTGAATTTTGAGATAAACCTTAATAAGTTATGACGTCCATGACATTGAGTTAGTCTGTTCATGGTGGGATTTCACCTCAACATATCTGATAAACGATATTTCGTCAAGTCATGATACTTTTGAACCTTAATACTATTAAAAAACACTACAGCCTCTTGGGTGTTTATCGTACAGATTACCGGATTCTTTTCTCAAAATCATCATTCATGGTTGGTTTGGAAAATATTAAAGACTACGTGAAATTAACTTTCCCTATTGGTCTCTGCGTGTACAAAAGTCTTTTAAGAAAAGATACATTTGTAAGGGTGTTTCTTCTCTCTCTATTTGATTACTATTATGGAATTTTTTAAATTATGTCATTTAGGTTATATGTTGCTGTTTCTAATGAGACGTTGCTAGATCTTCTATGTATGTCAAAAGAAAAGTGCGCTCCTATTTTGTTTTTATTTTATTTCAACTGTAATATATATATACACTAAAAAAATAATGAGTAAAAAACAACTACTGGTCAGAAACGAAGTACTGATATACGGAAAGATCTAAGACAGTAACAGAAACAAATACTTGTCTGGAAAATTGTATGTTTATACGGTAGTGAGAATGAGACTATTGCTATCCTTATTACAATAAGTTCCGTTCCACCAGCATAAAAGAGCCGCAAAACAGGCAAGCCGTGCGAAACTCTGTATCAGAGCAGAAACAATATTTAAGAAAGGGTCAATGAGTATACCAACGTCGTCAAGGAAACCGAGAATATACGTATCATGTTTGTCATAAAAACCCAAGTTGCATGGACCTGTTTTTAATAATGTCTTCACAAGTAGTCGAGAATTGGAAATAAGACTGAATATGAGTATGACCATTATCAGTTTTTTAAGAAATCGTTCATGAAGGATGAATTTTGTTTTCAGTGCAATTCCAACTATAAGAAAGAAAACGGATGAATCGTTTTATAAGATCTAGCTCGCTTGTATTACCGTCAGTTATTTGATTAAGACCTCTTTCGAATTTTGATTTGTACGATGATACTAGTTCTAATGAATCAGACATATATATTTCTGTCTTAATCTTATCATTTTGATTCCATCTATCTTCTTGTGAATCGTTTAAAATTTCATATAGACTACTCTTTCCCTTAGAAACAGGTAGAGATGTACTTGTTATTGATATTGGTGAATGATCCTGCATATAACCTTCGAATAGACTAGTTAAATTATCAAAACAATTGCCGCGTACAAGAGAAGGTATTATACCTGTCAGTATACAAGCCCAATCTTCACGTTGAATTTGTTTTAAAACTTGAATTAGATGATGAAAGTCACTTGTCATTATGATTTCCATTACCGTAAATGAATTTTCGATTGTATAATTATCACGTAAACAACGTGGAATTATTTTACCAGCTGCAAAATGAAATTTACGTCGATCCAGATCCGAAAAGTCATCAAGCATTCTTATGAGTAAACCACGAAATTCAATATCATTCATCATCTCAAACTAAATCATGTTTAGTGAAAATATTTATGAGACATCTGTACGTTTGCGAACGTTCTACAATATTCATGTGGAAATTTGTAAATATTAACATTTTGTAGTTGCATTAGCGATAGAATAAAAGAAACAAAGAAAAAAACAAATTCAAAATAAGATCTCGAGATGAAGAAATCAAAAAAAAACATTAGAAATATGTTTGCGTCTATTTTATTCTTCAGCTCTCAGTCACATGAACCAGTCAGACACAGAAATTGTCCTGTTGAATAAGAAAAGAATGATGTTAAAGAAACATTTCTTTAAAAAATAACACGTAGTTTATTAACACAAAAACATTTACTGTCGGCGTCAAACAGCTCGGATATTTTCTGGATGATATTTGAACGAAATGGGCTAGAGAGGTCCAGGTTTTACCATTCTGAAGGAAATTTATGGGTCTATCAAACGATCTAAAAATCATCTGAGAACTACCAGTTTCAGGAACATAGATTATCGACCAAGCTGAATCCAGTGGCGACCTCTGTTCTACTATTAAAATGCGAAAAAGCTCGAAAGAAAAGTTTTCAAGAAAATACGATTTGATCGTTTTAGCCATAGTAAATTAAAAAACTCCAAGCGACCATAATACTTGACCAAAATGCATCAAACTTACGGAATATACTCAGACACGTATACTCTATACAGGCATTACTCTAAATTAAAAAAGATTTTTTGTTGGCAGGACAGGGCTATTGCACGACTTTCTCGAAAATCGAATTGAGAAAAATAATTCTTTTGACCATTTTGACTGTTGATAATGTTTAATGAGGCTATGTTGAGTATATTCCGTAAGTTTGATGCATTTTGGTCAAGTATTATGATCGCAGCAAGGTCTACCTATGACTAAAATATGGAATCGAAAGCACTGGATCAGTTAGGGTAGTTTCCTCGTCAGTCTCGACAGAAAACTCTACTTTTCATGAGAAAGGTACGACTTTGAGAAAACTTGTTATTCAGGGCTCAAGATCTGTCGATAAAAACTAAAACTAATATGAATTTGTATACCAATTGAACTTTGTTCTTTTTTGCTAAAAACACATTTCTGAAACAGCATTCAGGTCTCTACAAATTCACATTAGTTTTAGTTTTCATCGACAGATCTTGAGCCCTGAATAACAAGTTTTCTCAAAGTCGTACCTTTCTCATGAAAAGTAGAGTTTTCTGTCGAGACTGACGAGGAAACTACCCTA
>CAJNOQ010004756.1:0-16780 GCA_905250885.1 Didymodactylos carnosus | reverse complement strand
ATTTCAGCATACTCAAAGAGCAAAAAGAGAGAAAAAGCAGCGCCCAACGTGGGGCTCGAACCCACGACCCTGGGATTAAGAGTCCCATGCTCTACCGACTGAGCTAGCCGGGCATACAGGAATATGAAGAAAGGAGAAAATATTCACTGCACCCACATTGCTTGCTGTAGCCTTATGCAGCCCTTCATAATCACATCGTCCGACTCCATCTAGTGTTATTTATGATCTAGATGTGAAAGTTGCTTGATTACTTCCACTTAGAAATATTAGACCTATATGCTAGTAAGACCCACTTGTCTTAACTATCTCATAGTCCTTATCCACCTCCAGAGATATATCTAAAAACGATATTTTTGGCTCATCTCAAGTTCTGAAGTGAACTGTATATTCTCATCGCTAATTAATTCCTCTTTTCTTCGTTTAATTCGATTTAAATAAAGGAAAGAAAGGAATTAGTGTGGTGGATAACGACTAGCCGGGCATAGAGGAATATGAAGAAAGGAGAAAATATTCACTGCACTCATATTGCTTGCTGTAGCCTTATGTGACCCTTCATAATCACATCGTGTGACTCATAGGCGGCGGAAATATGTATGTATAAGTGTGTTGAGCAATTCATTCTAAATGTACACTGTATTATATTTTCTGATGATGAATAAACTCTGTTTGAAAACTTCGAAAGAAATTTATAAATACTGAGTGGTTCAGTTGCAACCACACGTGATTCATTAAACAGGACCTTTTATAGTTATTGTCGATTGTAGATCGACAATCATCACGGGATAAAATAACGAGTTATGCATAAGTTTTTCAATAAATATTGATCATAATTTCTCCATGTTTCCAATATTCTGGACACTCCGCCTTTCTTTCGTTGAAGGAGCAAAGTCTAAACTACAAAACGTGTATCAAACGGGGAATGGGTGATATTTCCTTTTTGCTCAGTTTTCGTGAAGAAATAGTCGTTTGTCTAGTTACCAGTAGAAAATCAATTAGTTAGCATTAATTAACAATTCTTGAATTAATAGATCGATTTTTTCCAACTTTTGAACTAAATGTTGATCCACTCAATTTTCTATAATCTTATGTAAGAATAAAATCTAATCTTGTTTACTTCCTGCTCCATGAGACGCCTCTGCTGAAAGTCTTAAGTGTTAGATGCAAAACTTCAGTGTTCAGAAAAGTTGCCTTTTAGAAACTTTTAGAAAGTTCAGAAAAGCACGAAAAGAAATTTAAAATCTTTTTAACGGGATTAGATCGATACAATTTGTCATGGGCTATTCTTTCATGTACTGGGTTCTAGTAAAAGGTGATTATTTTCGACACCAGTAAAAAGATTTTCCGGAGATGTTACAAGAAAATTTTCTCAGTATATTTTTAATGATGTTTAGTTTTTGAATTGTTCTCGATCAGGTTTTGCGAAAGAAAATTTTGTTTGATACACGTTTTGTAGTTTAGACTTTGCTTTTTCAAAAAAAAAAGGGTGAAGCCTCTAGAACATTGAAAACATGGAGAAATTGTGATCAATATTTACTGCAAAATTTATGCATCACCCATTGTGTCGATCGCATTCCGAAACATTAAAACGTCCTCATCCGCTATAAGTCGTACGATTCTCAAATATATTCCACGAGCCAGTTAGTCAATTCAAATTTTGAAAAAACTCTTGATTTTGAAGGATACCAGTTAAACAAAATGTATAATCGAAATAACTCCTCACCAATTCAACTAAATGCTAACCAATTATTAAATATTAGTAAAAAATATTATTATGTAGAAAAGCCTTATGTTGGAAAACCTAGTAATGTTTTGATAGATCCATTAAAACTATTATTAACCCTTTCAGTCCCGGCCTTTTTTCGAAGAAGTGAAAAATTATTTTTTTAAATTTCTTATTTTATTTCATTTGTATTTCGTATTTCAAAGAAAAGGAAAGATGTTTTTATGAGAATACAAAGAAATTCTAACTAATAATGCGGTTTTGTGTGATAATCTTTAAAGCAAACAGGAACACAAAGAGGAACATCACACTCTGCACAAATATAAGTTGTTTGTGTTCTTATTTGGTGTGATGAACATACAATACATTGTCTTCGGCGTATTCTATTATTTCTATCGACACTTGGTATATATGATGGAAAATGTCGTTCTGTGAGGCGCAAAGGTGCTGGTTGATCCATTGGTCTGCCAACGGAAGTTGATCGCTGCGATCCATATTTTTCAAAAAGAGCACGGATGATTTCTAATCTAAACTCCGAAAATGCCTGATTGTGGGAGGATGTGTGAACGTAAGAAATAGTAATTCGATATGTCAATTTGAAGATATTGTTGACCTCTATTGAACTGTGAAATCAGCTTAAGTACTTTAATGCTGAAAAGAAAAACATGGGTAACTCCTTAAGGAGTCGCCGGGACTGAAAGAGTTAATAAAATAGTAATCCTCAATCAGAACTATGCATCATGTACACAACAACTGAAACTATCAAAAGGTATTGATCGGTCTACTACTGGTAAAAATGGAAAAGTAAACACAGAATTTGCTTCACTGCTAAAATATCAACCGTACTCTATCTACGAGTCAGTTGGTACATTTAAGGCTAAAGTGGTTATCTTAACGTTTATAAACAGATATAATCTAACAACTATATAAGCAAGATCAGTAAGCTTTTAAAACGTTGAAAAAAATGTCGAGTTTTTTAGTATCACGAATTTATTTCGATTTTACAATAATCGAGCCCTTATGACCGAAACGTGCACAATGAGGTATACAATAATAATAAATAATCTCAGCTTTTGTAAATGTTTTGGATAAAGTGCCCTGCAATGGATCGATGTCGAAGTTATTTGTACCAGCTTTTCTTGTTTTACAAGATTTACCATCAACAGCTCGCGTGACTGTATGTCTAATTCCGTTGACAAAATCTTTATTGATCCATTTAACTGTATCGCCACTCTTAATTGTTAAAATCTTCGGGGTAAATGCATAATTGGCAACTACGACGTTGTGGGTTTTTGGTACCACCAAATCAACACTAATTAAAAAAATTAATAATATGGAAAAAATTATTATAGACTTCATAATTATTCTAATCGGTGATATATTTTTTTTGTGAAACCGTACAGAAAGTTAAAAATAACAAAATTCGAAAAAAATTTAATCTACTTCAAATAATACGAATAAATACGACAAAATTACAGTATTTATCTGATTCTTCTGGTATCTAATATTCCTGGTCATGCATGACTTCTATGGGTATAATATTATTTGTATATTATAATGCATATTATAGAGAAAAACGAAGGTTATCAGTTGGTTTCTGAATCTCCAGAAAGAAAAGAGTTAGAATCTTCGGATTGTCACGCTTCGAAGCACCTTTTCCTTTTTAATCACTTATGACTAGCTTCGGAATCATATTGTGTCTCAGGTAGTTTCGCTGTCATGCTTGCACAAATTAAAACGATATTGTTGCAACTAAACTATTTGATATCGTTCATGACTATCAGAGCATGGATACTTGTACTTGACTTTTTGTACTTTTCAAGTACGAAGTACTAATACTTGTACTTTACAAGTGTACTTGTAACAAACGATAATGTCTACTATCCCGTTCTAGAATTCAAATATTATTAAAATCAATCGAATGTCCTGTTTTCATTACATGTTTTTCGAGAGGTGATTTTTGTTTAAACTCTTCTTGTACTGTGGATAATTATGTCAAAACAACTGATGATACGTTCTTCGTAGCAATGCAATCACTGCATCTCAAATTCTTTTCGCTTTGCAATTTGATTATTTGCTTTCTTGAAGCTATTTTTATTTATTTTGTACTTCAGGACAGTCATTACAATTAATATCATAGACAACTCCAGATACATGTTCGATGTTTAATTTAACTTTAATCAGGAAATAACCTTTAATAGTTTCAGGAACGAAACTGCTGCGGCTACACCCCTAGTTCTGAATTTTGACGTTAGATTAAAAATCTGAGAAGTACGGCCACGAGCTGAGATAAACTACTTCACAAGCTTGAATAAATATTAATCAATACTTGATGTTGATATACTGAACTCTTTAGCCAAGATTTGTGCAGAAAATATTTTCTTACTATTTGAACGTTTATCTAACTTTCTTAGTCAGTGCTTTACTTCGTATTATGCGCCCTTTGGGTTGTATAAAATCTGTGATACTCATCGTGTTGTTTATTTCCATTCATCTCTAAATTATACGAGGTGCCAAAGCACTGTTTAAATGACAAAAAAAGCAAATTACTACTAGTAAAGTACTAAATGTTGCACATTTTCACTTTTCGTAATTTTCAAAACGAAAAGATTCTCCAATAATAACGTATTCATTTGTGAGGGTTGTTAAAATACCAAGGGGGAAAAAGCGGACTCCTGGACTCCTGGACTCCTGGACTCCCATGGACTCCTATGAACTCCTATGAACTCCTATGAACTCCTATGGACTCCTGAAGTCCAAGAGCAAAGTGTCCTTTTTTGGGAATCAATTCCCAAAAAAGAACAAAAGTGTCCAATTTTTGGGAAGTGATTCCCAAAAAAGAACACTTTGCTCTTGGATTCCTAGACTTCAGGAGTCCATGGGAGTCCAGGAGTCCGCTTTTCCCCCCTTGTAAAATACACAAAAATGTGTAAAGTACTTTTATCTAAGAAGATGTGGCAGCATCGATCAAATTTAAATAATATAATAATAAGAATATCTAAATGTACTCTGTTCTATCTATGCTATACCATGAAGTTTCACAGAACTTTTTAACATCAACATAAAATACTTAGGTTTATGAGAAGGTTTTCTAGAAATGTCCCAAAGTAAAAGAATATTTTTTACTATTCTCCAGTAAAAAATCATATTGAGCAGATAAAATGAAGTACATTTTGATACTCTAACTTAGTTTGGATAGATTTTGAGTGAGTTATGATTTTTCTTATTTTACGCGAAAATCATGCGTTTCTTCTTGAAGTTTTTCGCATTTTTCGGTCTTAAAAAATCATTTCCGAAATTGAAAAATTAGTTCTCTATCAAACCATGTGTAAAAGACGGAATTTTTTTCTAGTATTCTATCTTCTACTATCCACAACAAAATAGAAGGCAAATGCATGTTTTTGTAATAATGCTTGAATGAAATGACCTAGGGACGGAGTATTACTCGTAAACTTTCAGAATTCATAGGTTTTTGGGTTTCTTTCGAAAAACCAATGCTGTCACGAGCTAGAGCTTGGTCGATTATCTATGAAGTGTAAGAGCTAGAAACTTCGTTCTTGCGTCATTCGACGTAGCTCGCCATACTCTACTTTGGGTATAAAAATGAAGGTATGTTGTTAAAGACTCGAATTTTTAGAACCGTTTTTCGGCGCATGATGCTGTGACAAAAATAGGCCCTAAAGTCGAAGTTCTTCTCATTAAAAGCTAATTTGCTGCGAATTTATAAGAGCTAATAAAAGCGCCTCGAGCAAAGTTTGTAGAGGAGTAAACGAGCCACTGATTGCTAAAAAAGAATCTTTCCAATGAGCTTTCCATTCCTCAATAATTGTGTTTTATCGTCGTGACGCTGTGACACACGTTTTTCTCAACAAAGTTTGGAGCACTAAACATTACTGAAAGGATTTCATTTTCACAGACTTAGGTTTAGGCATCCAATATAGACTAACGTGAAAATAAAGCTGAAAAAATGTTTTCACTTTCTTAGAATTGTGTGAGACTCTTAAAACTTAAAACTTTATTATAAAGCTTGTTTTGAGTCTAAACTTTAAAAGAAACATACCTTCTTGTGGAGAATCGAATTATCTATCAATTAGTGTGGCCTGCCATTTTTATTAGGAAAAGTGTCTAGTTAAGGAAACTGAAAATACAGTTTTCGAAAAATGCAAAACTGGATTTGCGGTGCCAAAATTTAACTTCTTTAAAAAATAATGTGAGATTCGTAAACAGTGCCAAAACTGTATCTAGTGATATGATCCTTTCAGTTATTAAAATTATGTAAAATTATTAGTTATTAATAATTATGTCTCCTCCTGAGACGCTATTTCAAATGATTAGTGGCGTGTCTTTCTACTTATACTGAACTCCGGTACATAACGATATCTGACGACATAATATTTTACGTTGACAGTTCGGAACGTCAACTGATGAGATGCAGTTGCCAGTTCAGAAACTCAACGGCAGAACCGTCGCCGTTCCCATTCAAATTTTTGTCAAACCAATGTGAACTACTACAGCGAGCGCTATTCGAGACAATTCAGTATTCTTTGGCCCCAAAACGAAATGATACAGTATTTTGGCAGTTTAACTGTACAACAGCCTGAATTTTGTTTTTTCGTTTTATAGCAGCAAAGTTTATCAGTACAGTCTTACCATTAAATGGAGACTCTCAAACTTGAATCTAAGAGATAACCTAATTCTAAGTTTTCAAAAAGCTTTACAGCCACTCCTGCCTGAACAAAAATGTTTTCTGCGGCGGGAAGTAGAAGAAACGATGTGCGGCCAAAAACAGCAGGAAATTTTGGCTCCAGGCCGAGTCTATCGACAACACTTGTTTTGTGCTCGCGGTCTAAGAACCTTCTTAAAAATGGATTGCGTTGCGAATTTTTACAGTTAACACCTTTAAAAGGAAAAAATTCTTTCGTCGCTAAAAAGTTACAAAAAAATGTACTCGTACTAAACAGAGCTGTACTTTGGCATCTGTATCTGAAACGCTAAAAGCTCTTTCTAGATAAATGTCATATATTTAAAATGTGCAATAAAATAATAAATGGGAAAAATTAGGAGAATTTTATCTTTTTATCGGAAAGCTGTGGTTAAATTTCCTGCTCAAGAACATTTTGATTTTTCAATATCTTCATATTTTGGTAACGAGAATATGTCACGTGTTAAATTACTGGAGATACCACTTGTTGTAATATGTTGGGCTGTATCGTAAAACTTTTGCCATGTTTTAGCCAAATCTTCTGTCCATTTGATATCGAGTAACCATTCTCTGAATTTGTAATAACTGGCAGCATCGTTTACCCTCCTTTAATAGAATAAGTGAACTACGACCCGAAATAAAATCATACACACTCTTACGTTGCATTAAAGAATGTTTCCCACTGCGATCCGTCTAGTGACGTTTGACAAAAGTAGATATTCGGCATTCTTGGATAATAAGTGAACATATGCATACACATTTCATCTTGTGTTCTTTCTCCACCCTTTGAAAAAAACAATCGAACAACCAAGATTTTGAGTATGTTTATGAAAGATCAAGACTCACCAGTGTTATAAGATTTTTGTTTTTTGTGTTATAAATGCAACGAGTGGCAAATTCATCTCCCTATATAACTCTAACGGTAAACATATACTGCTGCTGCTACTGTGCTCAACTTACCGGATATAAGACAATCGGTTCGGTCAGACGATTGTCAAATTGATAATTAAAATCATAGGCATCACTATTATATAAATATTTAACAACTCTATTGTTACGAATCAATTTTGACCAAACAGTCACACCTATATGGACAAGGCCACGAATTAAATAACACATTTACAACATATAGTTAAATATGCGGCTACCTTGTAAATGTGTGTGTGGAAGAGCAGAAATAACAGTGATACCTTCTTTTGGAAAATTCTATAAGATAACAGCCAATGACGAAAAAAGACAAAGGAAATGATATAAAAAGACTTACTTTTGTATGAGTTGCTTGACAATATGAATCGACAATAAACTGATCGACATTTGGGGGTATTGCCAATGCCATAGGGCTAGAATCTGTACCCAACGTTAAGTAGCCAATATCACGCTCACGTAACTTTTCACCCAGATAAAACCTCATTCCCGAACTATCACGACGACCTAGAAAGGAGAATACAACACTGAGGAGTAACTCGTCAACTCGTATACGTTTTGAGTAGCAAACTCAAGATGAAGAGAGAGGCGGGCCCCGTCTGCTCCTGCTGTGAAAAGTCCTCAGAGTAGTATGAACTAAAAATATTCCAGACATTGGCCAGAAGACGAAAAGAGTGTCCCTATTGTCTGTTGATGTTACGAATAGTCTCTTTAATGGATTATATAAAAAGAATTACTCTGACATATACAAGCGACTCAGAAAGCGCATTATGGCCTCCGTTTGCACTTTAAAACTAATTAAGTACATAGCCGGATACTAGTCCTCATGAGGAATTGTTTGAATTTGCTTTTAGTTTCCATAGAGAAAAAAAGCAAACAATCTCATGTGACAGTTTCAAGCACGTAACAAAATTTTTCAAAAGTGTTCAATAAATAATGACAAGCCTAAAATCAGTTATATATTTCGAAAGACACTTTCTGTGGCTACAATATGACTGAGAAAGAACGGCAACAAACAACATCAAAAAGAAAAAATGATTTTTTCGTCAAGAGGTGGTGCCAAAAACCTGATCTATCAAATTGAGAGATTCAAATCTCGAAAATGGCAGTAGAAATGGTCGTTTTCGAAAGTGTCATTGGCTTTCTCCTTCTCCTTAGAATTATCGATTTTTACAGAAGTAAAGATTTCGAGTTTAATATATAGATCGATAACAAAAAAGTGTATCCATCTTGATTCCGACCATATAGATGGTCTTTTAAAAGACTTTCTGAAAGTTCTATAAAATTGAGCTTTAAGAAAGTCTTGTGCTTTACTGAACTTCGGATCACAATGCTCATTCCGAATTCGTCAATTTCTAGACTAAACATTTCCAATCAAAATAAGACGTCTCCGAGCTCTAGACAAAGCTCCGATCAACAATCATTAAACTTTTCCGAATGCTCTGAGAACGCCATCATATCTCAAAATAGAGTTGTCTTCCGATGGTAAAAAACATTAACATTGTTCTGAGAAATTTTAGATAGTAGAAAGATTTGGATGGTTTAGTTTTCAAGAAAAATGTTAGAGCAACAGCAGTACAGAGCTGGACTTTCGATTTTCTCTTCCAGGGTGAAGAATAAAAAGGATTTCTGGAAGACTTGAAGGATTTTGACTGAAAACGTTTACTTTAATGAACAGCGAAAAATATGGAAAATCCGACTGAGTTTAGTGTCAAGTGTCGTCGCCAAATGGGTTGCGGTACAGAAAAAGCATCACATCGAGCAGCGATATCGAAGGGCGTTACCATCGGTATTACAACAATATAGTACCACCAACACAGGTTTAATACGTCCTTCAGTCTTTTCATTTATGTGCTCTTCAGAAGAAGAAAGTCCTTCGAACAATCTGTTTTTAGCTTCATGACCTATCTGATAAAAAATGAGTTTTTAATAAATTTTATCGGATCAGAAAATCGTCTTAGTTTCAATTAATAAGGCCGCGATCGGACACATATTTGTTGTCCCAATAACCATGAAATATGGGCCATTTTTAGACAAATTTCATTCTTCGAAAGCATTTAAGACTTAATGGCCAGATCTCAGACCAAATCATGAACTCCTCGGATGCTGAAATTTCTACCATATGTGTAAAAGCTTTTTTGAGCACGTAGAAAAACATGCTTCCTTTTCTAACAAATGTTTCAGCGAAAAAGGAATTAGCGTTTTTTTTCAAAACATAAAAAGCGCTCTAGTTTATTGATTGTTGTACAAATATGGTAAGAATTTCAACTCAGGGAGTGAATATTCTGCTTTAGGGCCGAACAATAACTTTTAACATTCAACAACAAGCTTATCCAATCTTAGCGCGCGTTTCTTCTATTCAGGACCGCCGATGAATACATACCGACAGTCAGTGGTTTATTATCATAATGCATTGATATTAAATAATACTTAACAGGAAAATCAGCTCCTACTGGATAGCCGGCTTTATCAGGAAATTCGACGATCTATAACATGCAAACAGAACACAGAGCAATATAGAAAACAAGTGAGATGAGCTCGCTCACCGAATCGCCTCCAACAGCCCAGCCTGTCGCAATGTTGCCAATACATAACTCGGTTAGTGGATAAACATCGTAACAATCACCATCAGGCAAATTATTGTCATCAAATTCTGCTGTTGGCTCACATTCGTACATTAACAAATGATGGACAATATCTCGGTTTTTATCTTCGATTAACATTTTATGCTAAATACAACATAATCTATAGACTACGAGATATATATCTATACTTTCCTTGATAAATACTCACAGCAATAACGTGGCGTTTCCCCGCATAAGCCGGTATTTTATGGATTGAGCAGTGGTATGTTGTATCATTTGCTGGAACAGCGTACTATAACAATAAGATGGTAGAACAGTCTTTCTTTGTCTACGTTTTATCGCTCAAACACTTACGTTATGTAAACGAAAATCAAAATAATCTAATTTAGCAAATTTTTCTTCATCTGGTGGGCTTGTAAATGATAACAACGACAAAGTGCGACTGTCTCTTCTTGTCGCTTCATGATATGAGATGTCTTCATTTTGGCTGGGATCAGTTAGGCCCCAAGCAAAGATTAGCTTATTTACTCCTGACTATTGATGTATGACAGAGTATGACAGAAATAAAAGAACATTTAACAATAAGCAAGATCATTTACTTTTATTGGATAATCCAATGAATCACATGTGTCTAATTTTCGTTTAAATTGAATGGCAGTCCAACCATTTTCTTCTTTGCCATTCAAAGCAAACCAGTCACTGCTTGTGTTATCAATTAGCGGTCGTTGTTCGCCAACAGCATGACGATCCTGATCAAGTAAAATGCCGGTAATGCAAAAAGAAAAGTTCTTTTTTTAACAGGATTCGATAAATCTTATGGAATTATGAAGGAAAACGTCGATTTCAAGTTCTTGAAAATAATTTTTCAAGACAAAGTTTTTAGTTTTTTACAAGTTCGACATTTGGTTGAGCTAAATTTTTGAAAATAAACAAGATTTTCGTGTGTACCGTTGTATTTATCTACCGAAGCTACTTTATCCTTGTATCTCATGCAAAGCTGACTATAAAACACTAGATTTGATTAAATTACAACTAAATTAATTAAATACGAGCAGAACTGTAGGCACGCTTAGAGTGCATCTCGCAAACGTATCTAGTTTTTCTAGTTGGAAGATAAAATAATTTTTATTTCATTATACTCATGGGAAGAAAAATACGCATTGCTTTTTCTTAAACTACTTCTTTACTGGAAAAGCCTAATTTTTTTACATAAACAGGTTTTTTATATTATTTTTAATGCAAAAATTTAAACTTCTCTTTAGCACTAGTACTCTGCAACAGATCTGCCAATATTTGGTTTCGTCGATCATTCTTTACGGTTGTGAGATTTATTCTGACACTACAAATGAAAACATAGCAAGAGTAGAGCAGTTTCAGTACGAGCTAGCCAAGGTAGTTAGTGCCGCCTTACACCTGACTATTGAAGATAAATTACTTAAAGTTTTAGGATGGCTGCCATTTAATGAGGGATTTACAAATCGAAAAGTGAGTCTCATGCAAAAAATTGTGATAGGAAAAGCACCCGAGGTTCTACAAAATCATGTCGCATTTATACAAAATAATCGGAATGGTTTGAGGTCTCAGAATTGGAATGTATTTTTAATTCAGGAAAATGTTTCAACAAAACGCCAACTCAGCAAATAAACTCGATTGTACGATCTTTCCTTCTTTCCTTTTACCATAAAATTATGGAATCAACTCGATATAAAACTGCGAATGGCCAGTTCTATGAGAAAATTTAGAAAACTGTAGGATGAGTTAAAAGTTACACCTGAGAAGAAACCAATAGTGAAAGATGTAAATAGAAGAGCAGATATTGTTTTTCAGATATTGTTCTGCTCATGTTCTCATTTAGAAACAGTAGAACACTTCTTTCTGCATTTGTCCAGACTACACTACTGCTCGTATAAAATTATTTGATATATTACATGAGTGTGATCCTGATCTAAATATAGATATGAATATCCTCCTTCTATCTTCTCCTTCTCATCTCTCCAACTTTGAACAATACGTAAAAGTTTACGAATCGATAACTATCTATCTATATGAAACGAAACGTTTTGTAACAAATTAGACAAGTTTTTATATACTAAACCTTGTTTTTTCTAATGTGTGTGTTATATTCTACTAGAACCCCACGTGTTTTTTTTCTACTCGTAAAATTTTCTGTGATTCTAAAACAATCAGTCTTTCTATTTATTTTTATTTTAATGTTTACTAACTATTTTACTAACTTATTCATTCAATTTTCGATGCTGTTTCCTTTCTATATTGAACAACATAGATTTCAACGGACATACGATCAAATCTCCATAAGATTTCCAGAGGGTTTCTAAGAGATCGGTTTTTCAGAAAAAAACATTTTATTTAAGCAGTTAATCAAAACTATCGTAGTTGTTAGAACAGGAAATGATCTACAAAGCAAAATCTTGTCGGTATCTTTATGACATTTTGAAGGTACACAAGCCTTCTTTTTTCTACGTTTTATTTATTAGCATTTATTTTACTAGTAAAACGTGAATATGCTAATGACAAAATATAGTAAAGAAACTGACAAGATCTTGCTTTTTACTATCGTTTCTTGTTCTAACAATTACCGTAGTTTTCGATCAATTTCTCAAAGAAAATGAGTTTTCCAGGGCTGTGTTCTATCGAATCATATCAAAAAAATAATTCTTGCTCCGTTTTGCTTTGCTGGTGCGTTATATATGCAAAGTACCTTTGAAAAATGAACTTTAACTACAGCACACATACCTGAAAATGAACAGTTCCCTTCTGGTCGACCCATCCAAGGCCAATATCTGCACCTTTCATGCCGCCAGCTATAGAGAGATAGTATAAAATAAGGCAGGAAAGAAAAGACTAACGTTTAGATACCAGGACTAATCCCCAATGCGATCCAGCCCAATGTTTTTATCTGTAACTCAAATGTGATTTCGGTTTTATCATTGTTCACAGACCAATGAAGATCTGCAATATTTGCTTTTAATTCTGTTGAATATTGATACTTCATAAACGATTTTGGCCCACTTAATAAACATTGCGATTCACGAATTGTTGCACACAGAACAATAACCTGAAGCAGTAATTGTTGTTAGATACAACCACACATCGCTATCTCATATATAGATACTTACATGCAACAGAGATATCATATTGTTATTCTAGAGTCGATCTTTTGCGTTTAATCTTTCGTCATGCTTATATATATTGGGTCAATTTGTTTCTTTTTGTGTAAAAACGCCTCGAACGATATTTATTGTTTTAATGATCATTTGATATTTAGAGTTAAAGATTAGTTACAACGTATTCATAATCTGTCAAAATAAGGTCAATAATTTCCGCTTTATTTCAGCTTAGAAAGAAATATGAAAACTAAAGTAACTTAAGGAATGAAAATTTACTAATCCCGAAAAATGTGAAAATTTTTTTCTCAAACGTAGAATCTTTATCAATATCAGTTACGATGGACCGAAAAAAAGAAGTTATCGTCCAATTTTCATTGTATCCTTAGTTAAAATACAGTATTTTGTACGGATTTGAGGATGAAGCAAGTATCAAGCCGATCCTAATTCGGCCATTTTATACAGATATCCATTCATAATCTGTCAAAATAAGGTCAATAACTTTATTTCATCGTGAAGAGAAAATATTATGAAACCCAAAGCAACATGAGGAATGAAAATTCACTAACCCTGGAAAATGAGGACAAAACTATTCCCAAACAGAGAATCGTTACAATATCAGTTGTTATGGAATTTATTTAAACACAGTTGTTTCAAAATGAATTTGAATGACTCATAATTATTCTAATCGTTGATATATATTCTTTTGAATGTTAAACATAACTAAATTAGGAAAAATTTAATCTACTTCAGATAACACGACTAAATACGACAAAATTACAGCATTTGTCTGATTCTTCTGGTATCTGATTAGAGTCCTGCGAGTTTAACCTGATCCCAATTCCAATTCGGAATCGAGGACCCAAAAGCTTTTTCTTGGGTTCAGATTCGGGTTCGAGACGGGTTTCCATTCATCTGAACGGGATCCGGATCGGGTTTGTTTCCGATCCCGATTCTTTTAGTCTGATATAGGAGGAGATAAGGGACAATTCTAAATAAATAAAAAATAATGGAAAATAAGGAAAACGGACAGGTGTTTCGCACTAGACGTACAAGCGAGCAAGTGAATTTTATTTTTGTATCTCTACGTGTAGAAATTTCCTAATGTTAAAATGAAAGAGAACATTAATTCACTAAAAAAAGATATTTCGGGTTCGAGTGGGTTCGGGACGGCTTTTATTTGAAAAAATCGGGATCGGGATCCAGAAAAAGTTTTGGCATGTTGGGGTTCGGGACGGGTTTCAAATCTGCGAGATCGGATCGGTTTCGAAAATCTCAAACCCGCTCTATATCTAATCTTCCTGGTCACGCATGACTTCTATGGGTATAATAGTGTTTGTATCGTATAATGCATATCATAGAAAAAAATGAAGGTTATCAGTTGGTTTCTGAATATCTCTAGAAAGAAAGAGTTAGAATCTTCGGATTGTCACGCTTCGAAGCATCTTTTCCTTTTAATGATTCATGACTAGCTTCTTCATCACATTCTGTTTCACATAGTTTCGCTATCGTGCTTCTTTAAACAGACTTGTACAGCATAAGGATAATAATGCCGATAGGCGCGTTGAATCAGTGTCCAGTGGTTTGAGATACTCTTAAGATGGTATGGAGTATGTGTAATCACCCATCTGGTGACAATTTTTGTTCTCGGTGAAGACTCCAGAATCTTGCTAAAAACGAGTTTTGAACTGAGCATTTTTTGTAGAACTCTTATAAGACGGATGTGGTATAGCCTAATCACCATACAGCCCGAAGTATTCAATTCGTCCTGATGTCCCTGCAACAACGGCCTCCGAAAACCCAGCAGTTATTGTCATCATCAATAAGTTTTAATTGTAACATAGTGGCTAGATAGTCTAAAGTGGTCTCTACAATTCTGCGCAAGGCCGACCTCTCCATCTGTTGTGGTTCAGGACTAGCAGGCACTTAGCCGACGAAATAATAACGAATTACGGGTGACTTAGAAAAATGACTGCCATTTAAAAAGCACAACAGATCCAGAGATCGGACTTGCGCCGAATTGTAGAGACGACTTTACACTATCTAGTCACTATGTTACAACTAATAATCCTATTCAAAACTGATTGATGAGAAAGCTCACTAAGACAGAAAAATGACTAGAGGAGTGTTCCAGAGGCGTTTTCCGTAGGTCCAACGTGTTTTTTGCATGTTCTTGATGACCGAGCCGACCGACCTAGACTGTCTGACTGGCTCAGTTTGTAGAGAATTTCAAGGGCTATTCAACTGTACAGTTTTGAAAAAGATATACAAAGAAATGAATAAGTTATCGAAAAACGTCTTGCCCGATTATAGGCGAAAACGGCTAAATTTTAATAAAATTCAAATATCTCAAGAACGAAAAATTTTTTTAAAAAGAGCGAATCATACTTTTATTCTACGTTCAAGACGAGGTTCCCTCGTAAGTCAGAATATCAGAATGTACTTCATTTTATCTGCTCAATATGATTTTTACTAGAGAATAGTAAAAGATATTCTTTTGCTTTGGAAGATTTCTACAAAACCTTCTCATAAGCCTAAGTATTTCATGTTAATGTTAAAAGTTGTATCGAGCTGAATGCTATAGCGTAGATAGAACAGAGTACATTTAGATATTCGTTTTTCTAATTTTAGGCAAAAACGAGTTATTTCAGCTAATACTGGTTTTCATTGCTTATTTTCTTTTCATCACTTCCTTTCGAAAACCAATGGTGCCACGAGCTGCAGCTTTGTCCAACATATATGTTTCCATTTATCTCCGCAATTTTACTATACATAGGGAAATATCGATTGTGATTCTTTAGAAAACCGGTTGTTGAAAAATAACGTTAAAAGCTCTTTCGCTTAGGAAAATGCTTTAGAGTCGTGACCATCGGATGGCTAAAACCACATGTCTTCATCTATTTTTTATTTCAAGTGATTCAAAAAATAGCCCGAGGCATTCTATTTTGATAAATGTAATAGTAAAGTAAATCTATTAAAAGTATTAGAACAAAATATGGTACAGAACTGCCCGACGTCTGGTTTTATACGAAAATATTTGCTCTACAGTTATGATGGCTCAAAAAGAAATTCTATCTACCCATACCGTTGAAATTCATACTAAAATTTAGAAAAGTAATAAAAAGCTGGGAAACGCCTCGGCCTCTGCTTCTCTAGAATATTTGATTCAAAAGTTTATCATGCTCTTGTGTAAAAATGTCGCATTGTAAATGAATCGAGGCAGAATTGTCTGTTCTACGGAATGAAGCAAGATTTATTTTAAGACTTCTGTATGAGCGGTCTTAATTGAAAAAATACATGTTTAAAAATATGGAATGTTTTAGTTTTGTATTGTTAAGTCTTACATAATTTAGTGTACTATTATGTCTAAACACATGACCGTATAGAGTAAACGTCCCTGGCTCAAATAAGACATGAACGGTTAAAAGAACTTTGATGATTTCTGAGAAAATTAAAAAATACGAAAAGGATGGCAGCGGATAAAGATCAAACTTTTCGTTTAATTAATCGGACCAAAAGGCACATGTTCTGAATCAGATCAAATTCTGAACAAAACTGTCGATTCAATGCAGAATAGATTAATTAATGCGGCTGTTATGAAACCTTTCATTTGGATATTTCGACCTGTTTATTCGGTCATTTTCAACATACTAACAACAAAAAACAGCAACATAACCTATATATGGCTCTTTGTTTTCTCTGACATGGATGGAAACATGTGATA
>CAJNOQ010004755.1:0-16781 GCA_905250885.1 Didymodactylos carnosus | reverse complement strand
GTCATATGAAATCTTGTAAGATCTTACAGGAAATTGATATGAATTGATAAGATCTTTTGAAATCTTATGATTTCTTATTATACGATCACCCAAGATCGTATATGATCTTGTAAGATCTTCCAAGATCTTGTTATCTACCCCTTGGACCTGGGTATTTATGAGAGTCATAGACATCAGATGTACGGCCATATAGAATTATAGGTTCTTCCTTAAATAACTATGTTCAAGAAGGAAATAAATTCGACGTTGTACTAAGTGTGAAAATATTCGCACTTATATTTTACACAAGAGTGTAAACGATGATTCAAGAATTTCCAAGATCTTGGGAACAAGAAGTCAAGAAATTTCAAGATGTTCAAGATCTTAATTTTTTTGAAATTTTTTGAATTCTTAGATTGTCTTATTAAGAACTTGAATCAAGATCGTACTGTAAGAATTCAAGAAGTTACGATCTTAGTCATAACAAGTTCCACTAGAGTGCTTTTCTCGATCTCTCCTAGTAAGATTAGTCGAAAAAATGAACTAATTTATAAGGTAAATACTCAACTATATTAGAGAGGGGCAGAAAGATAAAGTCTCCATGGCTTTCGTTAATTAAGATGACTTTTTCTAAAAACGATGTCAATCGACTGATAACAGTAGGATTGTCAACGTTACGCTGTTGTGCATCATCGTCTAGCATCATCTAGCGGGACGTGTCGCTATCATTTTCTTTGTTGTTGATTCGTTCATGAGTTCCAGCTTATAGACGATAAAGCAAAAACGCAACTTAAGAAAAAAAACTTTCGTTGTTTGCTTTAGGCTCCAAATAATAGCTTCAAGGAGAGACTATCTTTATAAGTTCGCCCGGATGCTGGCTTCGTGGAGCTACTGTTTGAAACTAAAAGAAAACAACAAAAATGTTTCTCAATTACGCATAAAAATTGCTTTCAGTAGTCTTGTGTTTTCACATTTATGCAGAATCTTTAAAGCCTTGTTGCGTTCTAGTCAAAAAACGGCTATTCTCATTTTAAAATGGACAAGGACCGAGAGAGCATTCGATGACAATGTCAATATTCGATTTATTACACGCTTAACTAACAACATAAAATGTCTTAGCAGAAATTTAATTAAATATTTGAAAGTCGTTTCAGTTGTAGTGAATTTTTAGCGGATTCGTTCTGTTATTTAATAATACACGCCTAGATTCTCAGGTTGAAAGTATTTAGTCAATCTCGTTGTGCTTCTCTCTTAAACGCCTAACAGATGGGGCATGTATCAACGGACAATCATCACCTTGGTTATTTTCATTTCAGATACATAACGTTGCTGATACACAATATTATGGAACGACCAACGATCAAATACGTTGATCTGGTAAGTGCTGGTGCTATACGTTTTTTTCATTCAAAACTAATTTTCCTGCTTTTCTGTTCAGCTTCTAGATGTCAGAGTGATTAACACAGTTATTGTTGAATAATTCTATCGTGCTTGATCAGTAATGGATTGGTTTGATCAAAATCCACTACCATCCATCAATCTCATTACAGCAGCACCGTTAAGCGATGGTAAGAATCATTCTTATGTCTCTATATTTTGACAAGCTGTTTTTTCTTTTTCAGTCGTTCGGGAACTACCCATACTATCACTACAAAATCCTGGAGCTGAAAGTTTGCTTGATCCAATGTTTGTGGATCATACATCGATGATGTTAAATTGTCGTGATATTAATTTAGCTCAAGAGCTTTGCCAAACACTTAGTCAAGTTAATACACAATCATTGTAAATTTAATACCATTGAGAAATATGTAGAAAAGATTTATTGATTTTTTTTCTTTATTTTGAGAACATTTCGTCATTCGTCAGATACTGTTACAACATTACCGCCTCTTCTTCAAACATGTTTACAAACTAATCCAAATGCATTTAATGGTACGACTAAACTCATTAGTAGTTTTAATTTTCGATATCTTGTTTTTTTTATAGGCAGTATACCACTCCAGACATCGGTAGCACCAGCACCACTACAGTTTCCATCACAATTTCAGTAAGAACGAAAAATAGAAAGATGCCAAATAAAAATAACTAGTCTATCATATTTTTCTTTTTAGAACAACAAATCAACTATTTTCTTATAATCCAACCGGTTTTCCTTCTGCACAGCAACAAATAAGTCCAAACACTTGTTCTTATGCACCTAATATGTGTATGTCTTTGTTGTTTCAAAATTTGATTTGAATATTTAAGTTCCAATACAGTAGCAGTTCATACATGTTTTAGGATTATTTCATGCTTCTAAGCAAAATAAATGGTATTTTTTCGTATCAGCACTATTTTTGCTCTATTTTTTATTATTTGTTTAAATCAGTTTGTTAGAGTTTTGCAGTTGGCACGAATTTCGAACGGGAAATAAAATTGCAGAGAATTTAAAAAAAATTTTTAGTTTCTGTTATGCAAAAGTTCCTTTTTTATTGTCAGCATTCTGAATATCATTCTACTAAATGACTTAAGACTTTTTAGAATTCTAGTAGATTGATTGGTCTGTTTCTATAAGCAGATTATGTCCGTTGGTTTGAGCACTAACTTAGCAGTTAAAGCAGGAGAACTATACAAATTAACTTAGTTGTTGTCTACCTAGAAACCCGTCTAAAGACGGCATTAAGACGTGACTAAATTACGATTATTTTGTTTAGCATATCCTCATTCATTCGTGCCATTGCCAGACAATTCATTGACAATAAACCACAATTTTTCACCATCCTATTCACAAACTGTAGGACCACAAGCAACATCCGTTTCCTCCGTATCAAACAATGTTCGGTCCACCATGCGACCCACAGCTGTTGTTCCGCCAATTCAAAAAGAACAACAGCAAATGTCGAAAGAACAAAGCTTTCATACACCGTCATCTTCATCACTGACTTCAGTCTCAATTTCTCCCATCAAACAAGAGTTGATCTGTATCGAAAAATCCATATCACCACCTCCACAGCTATTTCCACATGATCAGCATCAACTGCAGGTACTGTTTCTTATTTTCGTTCTTACATGAAAAACATTTTCAGTTAATACAGCGATTTTTATATTAACATAGTAAATTATACTAACCATAAATCAGACTTGTAGATAACAGTTGGATCTTCAGCGGATTTCTGAAGAGTTCATTTAAATCTTAATCCATAAAATTTTGTCCACTAATCCTCTGATCAGTCCAAAGATTAATCTAATTACTTCAGAAATAATTAATTAACTCCTTTTTTCGATACGAATCCAGGTATTCAGATAGTCTACTAACTAGAGCTATTCATCCATCCTTTCAACTCGCAGTTAATTAATTTATGACTTTAATTTAAACTTTTATTTTCCAACAAATCGAGCTGGCTCATTACATGTTGGTTGATTTATGACTTTCTCATGTAGACTTGTGATTATATTATCGGTCTTGCTAGAGAGTAAAACTAAGAATAAAGTATTATTGAATTTTATTGATTATGCATGTTTGTTCAACAGTTAATTGATCAGTCGATCGGTTTTTTCATAAATGAACGATTAATAACAGTGGTCTTTGTCTCTATTTTGTTTCGCTGATAAACTGATAAAAATATGAATGAGTCTTAGTTCTTTTTTTTTGAGCTATTATAGCGGTTTGATTGTGAGATATATGAATCATCGTTTTTTTTCAGTCAGGTTAAACTATACAGGCTAGAACAAGTGCACTATATAGGGACAAAAGAAAGAAAAAAAAAAGAAAAGAACACGTGACTTCGTACACGTATAAGTTCTCTTTGAAAAGTTGAACGTTATTTCATCGTTTTAGTGTATGGTTGAAAACAATGCGAAATCACCTCAAACAGATATAGGTAAGAGGGATATTCATTTCATTCATTATTTTAGCGTACCCAAACTACCTGAAAATTGACATTTTGATAAAAATAGTATTCGAGCTTATTCTGCTCTTAGTTAGAGCCAAGTGTCTTGTAAAACATAACTTATTTTGTAAATTTATGACTTTTCTATAAGAATTAAAATTTTTAAAAATTCGCACTGGAAAGAGAGAGAACAGTCAATTTTAGAAAGAAGGGATCCACATAAGATCGATAATCGTTCAACTTTATTTTTTGTCCAAAGTAATGTTAAAGGGCATAGGGAGACGTACCCAGAAAAAATTTTCATCGTTTTCTGACGCAGTTTCACTTGGCCGATTCACTTTCGGAGAAAAAAATATTTCTGAAAAACCTTGAGCACGATTTCGCTTCAGGGAAGCATTTTGGAACAAAAGTTCGTTATGAATGTTGTTCAGAATCAAATTAGACACCGGATGAGCGGTGGAATTGTTGAAATTTTGAAAACTCGATTAAAAACACTTTTTACTAGTGGAATTTTTCGTAAAATTCCATTTGAAAATCGTGTTTTCAAAAAATTCCCGGCTCATCCAGTGTGCGAAATCCGTGCTTAAGGTTTTTCAAAAATATTTTTTTCTCCAAAAGTGAATCGGTCAAGTGAAACTGTGTCAGAAAACAATAAAAATTTGTTTTGGGTACATCTCACTATGCCCGAACGATTGACGCAAGAATTAGCGTTCAAAAGACAAAAAATTCTATAGAAATTTAAAAAAATGGACAAAAAACTAGCAAGTAACTTTAAAATTTTTTGCTGAAAAAACTTGAACTCCCGAGAAATGAAAAAAATTTTGATTCCTAGGTTTCAAAGTGTGCTCTACAAATTGAACGCAAAATCTGGATGCGAGGAGCCCTCTCCCCCCTTATCTATCTAATCTCGATTTTCTCCATGAAGGTGATGTAGGCTTAATATATGTTATTCTCTATTATTTTCGTTCATATAAACCTGATCAGCTAGTATTTTGGCTTTAAATTTTAAAAATTGAACAGACCTAGGAATTTTTCAAGTTTCTGTCTTATTCAAACGAAGGAAGTTAAAGATTTTTTATTCTCAAACGTATTCTTAATTTTGTTTCTGTGGGAGCTTTTTAGAAAACAAGTAGATAGTGTCGATGTCATAACCTTTTATTAATATTAAATTAACTATTAGTCCTGTAGGTTGGACTGACGTGAGCAAACGTATTCCTCTTCCAGAAGAGATTCAACCGAACAGATACTTCTCTTACCACACATAATGTTTTTTTCTTTCTGCATCACTGCTTTCTAGTGGTTAGCGAGACTATTCAAGGACTTGTGTATTATTCAGTATGGATAAGACATTTAACCCACAAGTTTATTGTCTACAAAGGAAAGACACATTCACAAGAACATTAGATCGATGAGAAAAAATTACAGCAATGAAATAAAATGACCCAGAACAATAAATTTTGAAAATAAAAAACATTTCTGAAGAAAAAAATTCGATGCATGCTGCTCCAGATGTGAGAGAAGATTGAAATAGCGAATAAATAAATGAAAGTCGAGAAAACTCTTTGAATTTTAAGAAATAGCTTTCTGAGAAGAAGAAACGTCAACGTACATAATAGTCTGTGGACAATCGGACCGCAAAAATATTCTCCGATTTATAGAGAGATCTTCTATTTCAGAAATGAGTATACAACAGCCACGAATTATTCTACAAAAACTAGAAATAAATGAAGCATTGGGTGAAAGCAAACGTAATTTTGTTATCTAGAAAATTTATATCTTCACTTCTTATTTTGTCTATTATTCTTTAGCTCTTCGACGCACAACGACAACAATAGCAACAACAAAACGAACATCCAATCCACAACTGGATTTACCCTCTGATTTTACTCCTGATTTAATTAAAGAACTATTACAAGATGGATGTTCATTAAACGGTCTTGCTGGTTCATCGTTAACTCGACAGCGTCGCACAACTATCTTGCCGTCTTCATCTCGAACAGCATCGAACAAACGGCGATATATCGATGACGATGGTAAGTTAGTATCATAAAAAAAAATTAGATTGTTTCAGTGGAAGAAAAGATGATGAAAAAATTTGCTAGAAAACATAATGGTCTTCAGTGGTCTATGAGATCGATCATTTTACAACATAATGCAGAAGAATAAACAAAAATTTTGGCGATTACTCATTATTTTTAACGCCTTTTTGTTTCATAAATTTCTTCTACACGTATTCGAATGAGTTCGGCATATTTCAAGTATTTGTGATGCTTTTGAACTAATTTGCATTTAATAAGCTGGAGTGGAGTTGGAGTTTAACGAGAATATTTTATAAAGTGCTTTTTATATGTTTTAGGTGAAGAAGAAGAAGATGATGCGGATGAACGTAGTCGATCACCGACCGGTGACGATGACAATTATCAACAACCTAAAAAACGTATTCGTCGAAAAGAGCAAGATAATTCATTAGTAACAGCAAATGTCACTCCAACAAAACATCAACAACCATTACAACTAGCCAAAGATGTTGAAAAACAACGAATAAAAGAAGAACGGGAACGGGAAAAAGTTGAACGTTTAGAGAAATTGGGTCGTAAAGCGATGGATATTGAAGATGATCCGTTGGAAAATACCGCTTTTCAACGTTTTGTCGAATTATTAGATAATTTTATTGACGATTACGATCGTTACGAAGAACGTTTAGATGAATCAATCAAACTTTCACAAGCATCACAATCGGATACTGAAGATGAAAACTCAATGTTAGACGTTCTATTACCTGAATTGATATTAGATGAATTATCAACATTATCTGAAAAATTAAAATTATCAACATATATGAATCGTATTGAAAAAACAAAATTAAAACGTCTATTAAAAATATTATCATTAAGAATAAAACAGGGCATTAAATTACATCCAGTATTAAATCATAATAAACAACAACAACAACAGCAAGACGAGAAAAAAGGACAGGATGATAATTATGATGATGATGAAGAAGAACGATTATGGCGAGATATTATTATTGAACGTTTGTTAGTTAGTGCTAATGCTAGTAAAGTAGCGTTGAATATAATGACTACATTAAATATGCCAAAAGAAGTATTTATTGAACATGTAATTGAAAATTTAGCATTATTTATTAAAGCACAATTAACAAAAACAATTTTTCCAGAATATGATCCTGTTTATAGAAGTGATTTACAATCCAAAGGTATGATGTAGCCTAAATTCTTTATAGATTTAATATACGAAGTGTAAAATGAAGAGCTGATTCTCTAGTTAGACATTGGTTTACTAGCTTAAAAATAGCCTATCTTTTCTACTTTTTGATTGATATCATTCGGTTATTCAACACTTACATACAGAGAATATAAGACGCTTATTTTTGAGTTTAGATCCATTATTAGCAAAACAAAAACGTTCAAAAGTATTTGGATCAAGATGTAAAATGGTACAAATTCTTTACAATAAAATAGTATCACTACTTCAAGGATTAATTGATTTAGTGCAATTAAGTCGATATCCTGATACAATTATTTTAACTGTATGTATTTTATATTTTTTTTGTATTATATGTAGTTTTTGTTCTATTTGTTTTTCTTGCTATTTAGATATCATCATTCAGTGTCAGTTGTATATTCGTTGAAAATGTAATGGATTTGCAACAACATTCAATCAGTATTCTAACACAAATTTTTGCTCGTTATGATAAACATCGTGATTCAATATTAGATGATCTTCTATTGTCTTTAGTACGTTTACCAACAAGTAAAAAAAGTATCCGTAGTTATCATTTAAATTCGGGTGAATCTATTCAAATGTTCACAGCATTAATTATGCATTTAATTCATTCACCAGTATCAAATGTGAAAAGTTTTCAACAAATAACCTCATCAACGTCGACAGTTCCAGTAAAAATATCGACTCCATTTCCTTTAAAACCAGTACAACAGCAAGCCGATGAAGTGACCGAAGAAATGCGTTTATTAAACACGTATACATTAGCACAAAATTTAGCATTTAAATTTCTGACAGCATTTTTTCGTACATGTGGTATGAAACAAGGAGAAGATGATTATCGAACAATATTTGAAAATTTTTTACATGACTTATTAATAACAGCCAACAAACCTGAATGGCCATCATGTGAAATTCTTTTATCGTTATTAAGTCGAATATTAATGACAAATTTTTCAAATAAAACAATAGCAATTAATATTCGTTTACAATCGTTAGATTATCTTGGTAGTGTAGCAGCACAATTAAGAAAAGATACAATGGATCCAAATTATTTAAATTCAAAAGATACATTAGCCAGATTAGATGAAATTGTTAAAAGGGTAAGTTGTCTAATAACACAGGGAATAAAAGCGTTAATATTACTTCATCGCCTTATCAAACTCGGACCTGGTCACCCCACTAAAAATTAGGATGTCCTGCAGAACTAGAAATTGTGATGGTTGGAAAATTCCCAATTTTGAAAGTAAAACAACAATTTTTCATGTCTTTCAAAGACGGCGAAGGAGTGAAATTCAGAACTATCATATCATTCGAGCCTTCAGACATGATCACAATACTTGTCTATTTAACTTAATTCTTTTGATTCTTATTTCTACTTTTTTATTTTTGTCATACCACAAGTTCTTTTAATTTTTCTCATCTCTTAGTCACTACATCAGACTAAAATAAAAGTAATTGATTGTTCGTTTATGTTTATGTTTTAGACATTGGCAAGTATTGAAACAGATGATGAATTAGCTACGAAAGATACAAATGATCCATTACGATTTAATAAAGGACTTATCATTTATTTAAATGATCTAAGTCAGAGTGATAGTACAAGTAATGTAAGTCTTATGTTTCCAAGTAATTACACGAAATTTCATTGTTAATCTGTTGTAACGTTCGGATAACAGGATTTCCTTCTTGGTGCACAAAAATATTCCAGCTAAAGATGAGAAATTATGATTTATATTGATTTTGCTTTATTCTAGTTTGCAAAAATGTTTTATATTGGACAATGGTTGCGTGATTTAACACTTACCACAGAAAAATTAACTCAATCGTTGACAAAAAGTAAATTAAAAAAATCTACAACAAATGATAATAAAGACGATCTCAATAATGATGATGACGATATTGAAAATGAACATGTTAAAACAAAAACGTTATCGATCGAAGATGAAATTGAATTAAAACAAATAGAAAAACAAGCAATTCTAAAACTGTTAACATTACCATCTACCACTGGTCTAATATCATTTCAAAAACAGCATACACACCTTGATATTGATTATGATGATGCATGTTTACTCATTCGTTATTTAACATTAAATCGACCATTTTTACGAACATTCGATGTTTATTTAAAACAAATAGCAAATATATTTCAATCAGAAGCTGGTACAAATATTCGTAGTAAAGCTATGAAATGTTTATGTACCGTTGTTGAAGCTGATCCAACAATATTATCAAGAAATGATATTAAATCTTGTGTACAAGTAGGGTTGACAGATAAATCGATTAGTGTTAGAGAAGCTGCTATAGATTTAATTGGAAGATATATTGTTGGTAGAGAACAACTTGTATTACAGTATTATGATATTTTATGCGAAAGAAGTTTGGATACAGGTTAGTTCCTTTGTCATCTACATGAGAAATTTATGCAGTACTAAACGTCTTCTTTTCTCTCAACAATACCTTGACTAGAAGATCCAAAGAATTCGAATATTCAAATTATATACACAATACGACTGTTTTTATTTCTATTTCATTTTAGGTGTTAGTGTACGTAAACGTGTGGTGAAAATATTTCGTGATATTTGTTTACATCAACCAAGTTTTGTTAAAATACCTGACATTTGTTCTCGTTTATTACGTCGTATTCAAGATGAAGAATCGATACGTAAATTAGTTTTAGAAACATTTCAATTATTATGGTTTACACCATCTCGTTTAAAAAGTGATATACGTACACGTGTTCAAATTATCATTGATGTTATACTCGATTTTAAAAAGCAAAATTATCAGTGGTTAGAAAATTTGCTCAAAGAATTTTTACATACAAATGTAACAACGATGGGCAATGAATTAGATCGAAAACGTATTAATGAACAACGTAAAGATGTATTAAAATCGATTCGTGAAATAATTGATGAATTAATTGAATATGTATTAAAAATGGAATCATTAACGGTGATGAATGATACTGATCAAGGTGCATCTGATAAAATGGTATCAACATTTATTGCATTGTATGCATTGGGTAAAGCAAAACCTGATTACTTAATACAGCATGTATCGACAATTGTTGAATATTTAAATATAAAATGTACAACACACAATGATAATACAATTGTGCAATATGTAGCAAAAATATTAGAATTTACTGTACCGTTGATTAAATCGGCACCAGAAACATTAATATTCAAATTAGAAGAAAGTTTAACAAAATTATGTCTAGTCAGTGGACAAATGGTAGGTATAATTTGAACTAAGAAATAGAGATCCGTTGTACACAAGTTCTACAGAATTATTATAACTTAGTGTGACAATGCGAAGAAACGGGATACTTTTTGTTATTCTTTCAAGAGGCGAATAAAAAACATGTGAATAATTAGAAGAGTAGATGAAATTTGAGAACTTCTGATTCTTCTTAGATTATGCTTTACAGAAAAGTTTTTTTTTATCAAGTTCTCATTCTATTATAAATTTCTATTTATCTTTTTATTAAAGGTTATATTCAGTAGTATTGCTTGCCTATGTGCTGTAATTAATCGATTATCAAAAAATTTCAAACTTGTTAAAGATTGTTTCAAAAAATATTACAGTAAGTTTTAAAAAAAATACTATTAGTCATATTTAGATATTGAATTTTCTTTCTTTATTTAGGTTATGCAGTGGATCGTCAAACATATTTGAATAATAATCCGGATATTGAATTAACAACTCAAGAAAGTGCTCATTTATCTCGTTCATTGTATATCTTAGGTGTTTTATGTAAATATTTTGATATTGAATCGTCAGACTTTGAAGATTTTGATGTAAGTATAGTTGTATGATGAGTCTTGTACTTCTTTATGTGCATTTCTGATCAATGGTAATTTGTTTGCAATACATTTTACTATGAGTATAAAAAGAAATGCTAAAACAATTCTGGAAACAACTCACTGAACATACGACTCTTGTGCTAGTGTTCAACAAATGATTTCCAACATTCGTTCATTTTTTTGAACTCTCTTAAATAACAGATTGATTAGAGAGAGAGAGAGAGTGAGAAGAAGACTATCTTGAAGAATGAGACTCACACAAATTCTTGTTCTTGAATAATAAATCACAGTTCATACTTTTTCACAATCCAATTTTCTGCTTTTCTAGTTGTTTACGATTGATGATTTATTTCAATTGTTTATTTATTATATCAATCATGATTGTAATCAAATCAAACATAAATCATTGATTGGTCTAGGCTACTATTTACAACGTTATGGACAATATTTACTTCAAGATACCGTTCGTCATTTATATACAACGCATTTAATTGATGAAAATCAATTAAAAGTTATCCGCTGTCAAATATTAACAAATTTAGAAGATTATTTTCGTGATTGTATACGGCGTATATCAGAAGAAGATATTGAACATACAAAAAAACGTCAACAAAATGGCACAACAGACAAAGATGATGATGATTTAGATAATGATCATGAAGAAAATGATGATCAGAAAAAACAGAGAAAAAAAAGTGGTAGTGGTGCTAATGAAGATTATACAGATTTAAAAGATACATCTGATATTCATTCGGAAATGGCTAGTTCAATTGCTCAATGTTATTTACGAACAATATTAGATACATATTTAACACCTATAACAGAAATTCGACAATGTGTTCGTAAGGTTGTTAATTGTATATTAGAACAAGGTCTTGTACATCCCGTTCAATTTATACCAAATTTAATTGCAATGACAACCGATAATGATTTGACAATACAACAAAATGCTGAACAAAATTTACAAGAATTAGATAAAACACATCCGGGTATTATTCAAACAAAAGTGATGCAAGGTTTAAAAATGTCATATCAATTACAAACAATGCTAATTAGTTCTGTATCAACAACAAATATTATTCGTGGTATGACTGTTATACCGAATCAATATCAACAACAAGGACAACAACAACAGTTTTGGTCATGCAATCATTTTCTATATTCATTGATACGTACGAATCGAACATACCGAAGAGGATTATTGACACAATTGCTAAAAATGTTCGATGATACAACAACATCATCGTTAGAAGAACAATTATTCGTTGCTGACAATTTAGGTAAGTGATTTTAATCGTCTTTCCATCCAAGGTATATTCAATAGTGTATCTCAACTAAACGCTTGTAATAAGAGAAACTCAATGTAAAGGTATCTACTAGGAGATTCATATTCTTTAGATATCCGTCTTTCATTCTGTTATTTCTTGATCTATTCAAAAGTTCTAAAATGTATGCCTAATTTTATTTTAGCCTATTTTCCATATCAAGTTCAAGATGAGCCTTTATTTATTGTTCAAATAATTGATTTGAGTGTTAGTGTGAATGGTGCGGGTATATTACAACAATTTCGTGATATACTTAAACGACAAAATACAAGTGGTGAAACTGAAGAAGATGACGATGAAGATGTCTTGTTATTGGAAAAAATTTTATCGTATTCAAATGCTGTTATATCAGAATTATATACATGTATTCGTTCATCAAAATCTTGTTTACTATTACTTTTATTAAAACAATATTTAAAAGATGTCTACGGTTTGAATGATACAAAAATAAGCGAATATGATCAAACAGAAGCACAAAAAGTAACCGATCGTCCATTAACAACAAGAAAAATTCATTTAAAATTTCATCCAAAATATATTATAAATTATATAAATGAACAATTACAAACAGTTCGTGTTACATTTTCGTTTGATGATAAAAAACAATTGGTCAAAGATTTTCAAGATTTTAAAAGTTATTTATTAGCATTTGACAGTGAAACACCTGGAAATACCGTAGCCGATGATGATGAAAGTAGTAATATGAGTGATGAAATAAAACCTACAACAAAACCGACATCAGTAATCTCACAATATCAATCCGTTCTTCAATCAATATCTTCTAAAAAGAAAACAAAATCAAAAAAGAAGTCAAAAAAGAAAAAACGACGATCATCATCCGATGAAGACGATGAATCGGATGGTGTTAACGGTGACGACTCAGTCTGATTGTAAATTATCTTCTCTCTAATATATATGTGTGTGTCTCATTTGTTCTTTGTATAATATAATTTTGTAACTTTAACTCGAAGTTTTCTATTTTTAAAACAATTAAGATAAATTATACACATTTTTTTCTCTCGTCATCTATTCTCATTTCATTTTTCTGATCTATATACATACGTCTGTGTGTGTTCATTAGATTGTGTTACACTATTCTGAATAGAAAAACAATAGAGAAAACTTTCTTTTAAATCGATTTTCGTTTTTTTTCTTCCTTCTATTGTTGTTGTATAGCTGCTCTTTTTATTATTATTAATATTACTTGATGTTCTTGTTTGTTGTTATAATTCATTTTTTTTGAAGAAATAAACATTCATCTTGTATTGGTTAGCAAAAAAATCATTATTATACTGTCAGTGGAACAATAACAATATCTTAGTAGATCAGTCCCTGTCTCGCTAAAATATGTGGTTTTGTAGTGAAATGAAGCTTGTTTCTACAACTTCTGTTAACCACTCTTGAATATCAGAAACTGAGTATGAGACCTACACGAGTGTTGTACACGAATAAATGTACTTATTGAACAAGAATTAAGCTAAAGAAATAAGCACAAGAGCAAAGCTAAAGAAAAATAGTTCTATGTAAGGAGCTGTATTAAATTGTAAATAGGAGACCAATTTTTATGTGAATTAACAATGACTGTGTTTTTTTTTATGTCTTTATTTTTACTAGCATGTTTTGCAGTAACTATCTTAGTCAGTCATTAATATTGTTGTGACATAATGATGATGATTAATGTCTATAAGATCGTTTAATGGCTTTATGTGAATCAACCTCATTACCCAAAACTGATGTTACTTGTAATCTTTGGCGGTTAACTTAAGCAGTTTCTGACGATGATATTTAGATGGCATCAAAAACTACAAGATATTTGATGCACGATTAAAAACTCAGGTGAACAAATATCAATAGATATGGATTAATCATAATATCTTCTTAATATGTCTATATTATAACCGAATAACAGTTTATGATTGATATTAGATATCAATCATAATATATAATAATATAATATAATAAATATAATAGACCGAGTAAAACGTTTCTTAAAAACATTTTAGACGCAGTTTGAATCCCTTTAATACATTAGAACACGATAGTGCTCTAATAGTAAACATATTGAAGCATTCTATCGGTAGTGATATTTCAGACTATTCAAGCTATACAGAAGTATAGACTGATAAGTAGCATGTGATTACTAATGAGTCACTCTACACTGTTCATACTGAATGTATATAAAGTATCACGTGACAATTAATTATCTCATAGAAAAAAAAAGTTATTGAAAATATGTTCAGCTTTTGGAACTCATTACTGAGGCCTTGTCCAGACTACACTCTTTTCTCACTTAAGTATTAACTTAAGTCATGTCAAGCACACGACTTAAGTTGGAATTAACTTTTTCATCCAATACGGTTACGAGTTTCTCACTTCACTTTTGTAGTCTGGACAAGGCCTTAATAACTAAAATATATATCGAAAAAATACCTTTAGATGTGTCGTCTACACATGCAAAACGCGTAACTCTGCTACCGGAATCTCTGTGCGTTACCGTTTTTTCTCTTTTCGTCTATCCTATTATATTTGGAAAGAATATTGTAGAATCCTGAAAAGCGTCTTGTTTTGTAGAATGAAGTGCGTTCTTCAAAATCCACCACTAGCTCCATTCAAAATAATTGACGCTTTTTATGCTATACTTAAAATACGAAGAGCCCCAAAAACATTGTTGTTTGTTTTTAGGGCTTTTAGTATTTCGATTGTAACCGAAAAGTCATCAATTATTTCGAATTGAGCTAGTAGTAGATTTTGAAGAACGGACTTCATTCTACAAAACAAGACGCTTTTCAGGATTCTACGATATTCTTTCCGAATATTATAGGATAGACGAAAAGAGAAAAAACGGTAACGCACAGAGATTGCGGTAGGGGAGTTACACGTTTTGCATGTACAGCTCTTGCACTCACGAATAATGTTCTTCCCAAATCTGTACGATTAGATATATAGCTGAGAACGAGTGGCTGACTCGAAGCAGAAAGTGGGTCTAGAAGAAAGACTAGAGACCAACTCACCTTGCGGGAAGATTGGAAAGTCGACTGAGTGAAACGGTAAACAGGCGAAATTAGAAGATCTACAAACTCATAACAGTTTGGCTTGATGAAGAATTCCTATATTCCTACTATATCAACTAATTCATTATCGTGTCATATGTTCTACTGTAGCATAGTTTTCATCATATCAAGTACTGTAGCATATATTCACCATGACGTGAATCACGTGACAATTAATTATCTCATAGGAGAAACGGTAGTTCTAAAAAAAATTAAACGAGTTTTCTAAAAAATATACTCATTTTGTGTCACTAAATATACGATAACTAAAGCAAATATTCGAAAACTAACTTCAGATGTGTCATTCACTCTTCCTGCACTTCGGAATCACCTTTTTCCCAAACTTGTACGATCAGGGATAATTGAGAACAAGTGTCTGACTAGAAAAATGCCAACTATCCTACGGGCAGATGGAAAAGCCGACCGAGTGAAACGTATCCTAGAAACACTTTAGACACCGCTTGGATCCCTTAAATACAGTTAGAACACTGCAGAGTTCTAGTAGTAAACATTAGGAGTGCATCGGTTATTTTTTTGTATTTTTCAAAAATTCACAATAAATGTTTTGTATTTTCATAAAAACGATTTTCAACATTTTTCTAAAACGGCAGTTTTGTAGAGAAAACATTTTTCTACAAGATGATATATAATAGTTAATTTTAAAGTTTTCTGTTTCCTTTTAGAAAGCGTTTTCCTCAAACCTACGGTCGGTTAATAACCGTCGGTTATAACCGCGGTTATTAACCGATATGCCTCCGTATCAAAAACGCTTTTTAAAGAAACCCAAAACCTTTAAAATTAACTATTATATATCATCTTGTAGAAAAATGTTTTCTCTACAAAACTGCCGTTTTAGAAAAATGTTGAAAATCGTTTTTATGAAAATACAAAACATTTATTGTGAATTTTTGAAAAATACGAAAAAATAACCGATGCACTCCTAGTGCAGATCGATTATCACACTATATTTATCCTTTGCCTTGAGATACTTTTTATTTATTGTCAAAAATGAACAAAGAAAATAAAGGAAAATACTTCATTATAATACTGTTAAGGGGATAAACTGAAACCATCTATAATCGGACTCTCTTGTTGTTGTTGTGCTCTTGTTATTAAAATCTGGTATTTTTGAATATACTATCTGCATCTTCGCATGTATATATGGCATACCATATATTGCGATAACACAGCAGAAGTCGAATAATGGCGAAGAAATTTATTTGAAGTTTATTTAAAACCATATTTTGTTGAAGCTTATCGTCCTGTGCGTAAAAATGATGTATTTGTTGTACATGCAGCAATGCGTGCTGTTGAATTTAAAGTTATTGAAACGGATCCAGCTCCATATTGTATTGTTGCACCTGATACTGTCATCTATTGTGAAGGTGATCCAATTAAACGTGAAGTAAGTAAAAATAAAATAATAGAAAGTAATCACTAAACTCTTATGTTCTTTCTTTTTATTCTTTTAAGGAAGAAGAAGCATCATTAAATGAAATTGGT
>CAJNOQ010004754.1:0-16783 GCA_905250885.1 Didymodactylos carnosus | reverse complement strand
GTCAGAATATTGTAGAGCTTTTCAACAGCTATTTTTCTATATCAAGCTTTACCATAACTTTATATTAGATTTTGAGGAAAATCATTTTTGTTAAACACCAATATGCTTTATATACCTCCTCAGAAAAGTTACTTTAAAAAGTCTCCGTCAGGTTATAATGGTTGATATGCAGTTCGAAATGTGTAAAATCGTTTTCTCTACAACATGCGATCATAATAAAGTTGAAAAAGCAGTGGGTCAAATGCAGTGGAAAAGCGGGCCCCCTCCTTTGAACTCTTCAATGCATGACTTTAATCTTCTATAAGAAAATCAACGAAAGCATGTACCTCTTTTTATTCACTTTCTTTCTCTTTATATAGTCAGACTTTTCGGTGTCTTTAAATACTGCGGTTTAGTCGATTTAGCCAAGGCTAATGAGCGTTCTAGTATCACGAACGCTGAAATTCATGAGCTTGTATGCCAAAACGATGACATTAGATACGACAGACTTTTACATAAAATGTTCTTTAATACTTACGATATAGCAAAGTGCCTTACAGGGATTACAGTTTTGATACTATGAAAACTAATCAGCCGTTTTGAAGCAATCCAAAAATAATATTCGAAACAATATATTGTGTTTTACCGTGTGCACAACAGATCATTTCTCGACAGTTCCCTCTATCAAAGCAATCGATGGTTTACCCATGCCAGACTTGCTGCTTACTAAATCTCATTCGCACAGCAAATCAGTGTGCTTTTTCGTACACGTTTTAACGTCCCAAACGGTCAAATGAGAACTCGTAAAAACAGAAGTAGGGTAGCAAGTACTACTTCATTTGGATATGTCTCTATGTTTCTGTTTAGCTTTAAAGAAAGTAGTTCATAAATAATACGGTTTCGTTTTCTGTACATTACTTGAGTTTTCTACGTCATATTCGGAGAAAGTTTATTCTCAAAAACTTCAGAAAAAAATCTAACTATATAAAGAGAAAAAAAGTGAATAAAAAGAGATGCATGCTTTGTGTAGAGTAGATTAAAGTCATGCATTGAAGAGTTCCAATTTAATTTCTTACTGAGTACGTGGGAAAACAGTAAGTACCTTTTTCTTTTTGTACAATACGAGTCGACAGTGGGGAAAAACGCTTTCCTAGTAAAAGGACACGTTCTCAAATACTGTTACATAACATTTTAAACATGCTGGCAGTTTTGAAACATGTTCAGAGCCCTGATAGTCCGGTCTCACGAACGATATCCCGATCAGGATATATGATATATCCTGAACGGGATATCGGAGAAAGTTTATATCCTGATCAGGATATTTCTGCAAACAATTTTGAAAAAAATCGTTATGGCAAAAATCATGACGTTACTGCAGAAAAGTGAATATAGCATAAGAAAACGGATGAAAAACTAAGTCGGAATCCATGTTGCTCTAGTCTGGATTCAAAAGTCTGCCGTTCATTATTTTTTAAATTCCAGCCGGGATATACAAATAGACTAATCCGGATATGTGCATTTAAATAGTTCGATGCTCTTTTGAGTAGATCATAAAGGTTTATGAAGGCTAAAAGTATTAAATATTGGTGTGTGTCAAATGTATAAGTTATAATGTCTGTTTAACAAAAATCACCGTATCTTGATATGCCTGCAGTATACTGTGTCCCAATCGGGATATAAAAATATAACCTGATCGGGCTATGTCGCGAAGAAGACATATATTAAAGCCCGAACGGGATATATATTCCGTTCGGGGTATGAGATCGGACTACCTGGAACGTTTATATATTTTTATAGAAGAAAAGTGTGTTAAATATTTTGATCCGTTCCCACTCTACACACGTTCGTTTTTAGGAATATGACAAAAGTACAACCTATTACTTTTCAAAACTTATCCGAGCAAGAGTTACACTGACAAGCGGTGAATACAAAACCAATCCAAAATAATATTCCGAAAAAGGTACTGTTTTCCCACGTGCACAGCAGGACATTAAAAGACGGGGGCTTATAAAGGTCCAAATTTTCGCTTGATATTTCTGAACAAGAGTTACATATTCACAATCAGCGTGAAATTATGCCTCGAATGAGGTACTGGGCACCTTGGAAAAACCATTTTCAATTTTTCGGAAAATTTGTAGTCCCTATCCCCCACCTTTGGAATATCGAAAAAAGGTTTTACTCAGATTTTTTCAAAAGATACTTTATTTGATGCAGAATTTGATGCTGATCATGCGTGAATATCAGGTCAAAACTGGAAAATAGTTAAGTTTTGATCGAAAAAAGTCGATTTTACTGACAGATGGCGTCAGCGACCTGGTTCATTAAAAACACGCTTTTTCCCCTTAGATTTGGTATGGAAACCTCCAAAACCGTCTGGATATACTCAATAATGTCCCAGCTTTCCGATACGGAATAGCAATCCGCTTCAAACTAGTGTTTTCAGATGAAAAAAGCCACTTGAGGTCGAAAATTCGTGAAAAACCTGTTATTCGGCCTCGTCATTTGACTTTTCCGCCAATACGATAAGAGGTAACATTAGCAGAATAATGGAGATGTATGCAGTTATCAATGCTCTATCAAACAATAGTAAAATATATTTTCCAAAGTTTAGCCATTTTCGGAAAATCCCGCTTTTCCAACTAAGGTTTTCCAGAAAACGTTACAAAATCCGGTTTTGACCTGGGAAACCTTAGTTGGAAAAGCGGGATTTTGCATAACTTTCATTTGCTCTAAGAAAATAAACGAAAGGATGCACTCCATTTTATTCAGTAAAATAATGAAAAACTGAATGGAATCAATAAAAATTGTCGTTGTTTCAACATGATATTCATCAACATGCTCAGGCAAGTGTAAAGGACAGTGCTATGAGCCATCATCTGGTGCTTTCTATATTTCAAACCAGAGATGAAACTGATTCAATCGGCAAGGTGAACTTCTTTCTTTTATCGTGCAATGAGATGAAAAGAGCACATTGAGCAAAATGTAGTGATGATAAGCGTCCGTGTATCTGAAGAGTAGATGTCTACATATGCCTTATCAGGCGAGTTTTCAAAGCAGTTCAATTGTTTCTTAAACTGTGAATCCCATTCGGGTTCAATCAACCACTAAAAAAGTTTTCTTTCGATATAGTATGAACGAGTTAAAAAAATAGTTCTGTTTAGCACTTAACGTAAAAATTGTTTTATACTAATGTATCTGCCGATCAGAGAATGATTTTTCCTACTATGTCCCCAACTTTGGTAGTTTCCTACCCTTTGGTTTTCGTTCTTTCGGTTGGTTCTAACTCTCGGATATTTAATACGGTCGTCAGAGAATAAATACATCATGTTCAAACCATAATATTCACTTTATGGAGTCTTAGTTACAGCAAATAGATCTGCAGAAAACAAAATCAAAATGTTTCCCACATAGACTATGTTGTTATCAATTTTCTCCAGATCTGTTGATGTAGATCGTCCTCTCATTGTTTCTTCTTTCTTAACGCAAAAACTTACCTTGAATTTCAGTGTTCCCTAGTTCATTTTGAAGAGAATTGTTTATTCTATTTGAATGTATAATTCAATTTTTGGGAGAAGATGTGCATAGCGTTCAAAAATTCATTCAGATACAAAATAAGAACTTCCAAAAAATGAAATTTTCAAAGCATTTAAACCTATGGATTGTCATTGCTTAGACATTAAAATAACCTGATTTTTGTTCAGCATTTTTTTGCTCTTTTGATGTGTGCTAAATTTAAAAATTAAATAACCAAAATATTGAAAACACCGAAACTGCAACACCAAACAAAATTTAGAGCGCATTAGGAGAATGATTCCAAAGGCTAAAAATTTGAACTTCTAAGTAACTTTGGATGGAGATTCCAAAAACTGATACGCGAAAAGAGAAATCTTTTTTTGACTCTTATTAAGGCCTATTTTGGTACCCTTGTGAATTAAAATTCTTCCATTTACTGTCATATTTCACTGCCACATTGACTGAATCAGTAACTGCCATTTTCTTTGTCACATCATTTCTACTCACGAGGGAGATTTACCAACTTGAAAATTGCTTTTGAGACGAAACCTAGTGGGTGATATGTAATCGACCATGCTGATCCCGAATATCGACATGAGACGGCAGTTAGGTCTCCAAAGACCCGTTTTCGGGAAAACCAGTTTTTCAGAAACTCTGAAAACGTAACCAAAACTTTTCTTAATAAGGTCTGATTGTAGTCCACAAATTTCTGATAAAATGAGGCATCTACCAGCTCTGGACGACCTTTCTTTACATAGTTATAGAATTTACAAGAAAAGCCCTAAATGTTCGTTGTCAGGTCAAGACTACAGAAATAAGGAAAATTCATTTAGCGCTTTTCTTGTAAACTCCATAACTTTGCAAAGAAAGGTCATATAGAGCTAGTAGATGTCTCATTTTAGTCGGAAATTTGCGAGCTACAATCATGCCTCATTAAGAAAAGTTTTGATTATTTTTTAGAGTTTCTAAAAAAATGGTTTTCCCGAAAACGGATCTTTGGGGGCCTAACTGCCGGTCTCATGTCGATATTCAGGATCAGCATGGCTTCAGGCAGCATTAGCTATCATCCACTAGGTTTCATCTCAAAAGCAATTTTCAAGTTGGTGGACCTCCGTCGTCAGTTTAAAATGGTATAAATCAACAACGAGAGAACATAGTCTTTCGTATACTTTATTTTGGCTGTTTGAGCGAAACGTATGAGCGTAGCCGTGACACAGTTATACCCATTTAAAAATGTTAGACTTGTTTATGATATACAGTCGAAGATCTGCAATGGATTTAGCAATAAAGACAAAATTTCTGACTATTTGAAATCAGGACTCTTTTATGAAGTTACTTGTTCCATTTGTGCCGATAGATATGCCGGTAAGACTTACCGTCATTTAACCACAAGGGTTAAAAAACATTTGACTGATCAAAAGAAATTGTTATCAACGTATTCAACTGTATCGACTATTCGCTCTCGAGTTGCGAAAACGTATAAACCTCAGAAAAGAGACCAATTACGCGATCGCAGACCGGCAAACTGTCACGATTATTGTCAGAAATAAATCTTGATGAAATAGATGATCTCATTGCTACATATTCAAATCTAAAAAGTAATATAAATGAACAGCCATACACCGCCAAATCAGCTTTTTGCAGACACTATATATCAACTGGTCATACTATAGCAGCGGCTGATTTTCGAATCATTACGACAGAATAACATAAGTATCGTTTACTAGCAAAAGAATCATTACTTATACGTGCACCTACACCAAAACTAAATGATTCCGATCGTTCGATACCTTTGTACGTTTTTCCAAATGGTATCGATAGAAATTCGATTAGAAGTTTATATAGCGACAAACGTTTTGTGCCACCGACAAGTTCAATGAAATAGATGTTGTTTAAGTTTTTATAACTATAATGTCATGTTTTGTGAAGTGGAGTATCGTCATTCTTTTCGTCATGTAAGAATATAAAGGATAAAAAGTCTAACATAGGTTGCTTTTTTGCTATTATTGTTAAATTCTTGTTTGAGAATGGCCGTTTAGGACAACATACCACAAAGGAATAAATATGATTAAAAATTTCAAAACAGCCGCAATTATAACCGCTTATTGTCAAAAATCATTGCCCTTATACTCAGAAAATGTCAAACATGACGCTTGTGATAAGCAAGCTTCGTTTCGCAGATATTGACTTGTCGAATTGAATGAGAACAAACTTAGAACTACTTTTTTAGAGAGTAATTCAAGATGAATGAAACCCTGAAAGTCGTTTTAGGACTTTGTCTGTCTAACTCAGACACATTTTCGAAAAAGAAAAAACGTCGAACGCTCAGCAGAACAAGTTTTAAGGTGAGAGAACGTGTACTTTTTCTCAAAATCCGCTCGAATTTAGTATTAGAAGATAAAAACTAGTGTCGCTACGATAAAGAAAAGTGATAGGAAGCGAGGCAATTTTTTAATATTTCCTGAAAAGAAAAAAGTGTCTCAAATTTCGATGATTGGATGCGTTTGAAAATTTGTCAGTTTTTGATCCTCTATAGCTAGAAAGTTGGGATTTTCAGGATCGACAGGGAATTGGATAAACATGCCGACAGGGAAGAGATTTGAATTCTATATCAGGTCCTTCAAAATGTTACCACAGTCACAACAATCAACGCGATTTTACCTCATATGAAAACTACTCACATGTTTATTCGCAAGACTGCAACATTCGGATAGGATATGTCGAGAAACCTTTTCCACCTAAGTTTGAGCTTGAAGGCAGATAAAACGTTCCTCTCGAAATTATTGCCTGAGGTCCTCCTCAGATGTTTTGCCTAAAATTTTGGACGAAAACTTTTTTTTCGAAACACATCAAATTATATATCATCCGATGCAGTTGTTCTCGTATATCAAACGATTATTTTGCCTTTTTAAGCAAACATTAGTGAAGTGCTTCAACTTTGTTTCTTATTCTCATAAAAGTAAAGCAAAAGCAAAAGTGGTACCTTTCCTTATCATTGAATAGCTTTGCAAGTAGAATTTCTTTACTGCTCTACAAAAACGGTACACAGACGATATGGACTTTGTTATTTTATTTTTAAATTCATTTCTGCTTGAATCGAGAATTGCATAAGAGAAAAAATTAATAATATTTCATTTCGTTCAGAGCATGGACACTTGTACTCTTACTTTACAACAATAGTGGTACTTTGCAAAGTACCACAAGCACATGTGCTTGTAATTTAAATATATTTCTAGTACTCAAAGTACTTTGATTCCTTTCAAGAGTAGTTTCGCAGTGCCTATAGCTAGTTCAACCATAATGTGTCAATGAGCTAATACCTACGTCCAAATGCGTTTTGTTACGGTTTGTTCATCTTTTTTGTTGAAAAAACATTTCTTCAGTGAAGTTGTTGTCTCATTAGCAATACACTGTTCAGAGTACTTTAATTATAGATGCAAAATTCAATAAACTGGTAAAAATTTAATAATTCATACTCCACATATTTTCAAGAGACGTCAGCCCATCGCGGTTTAGAAACTGAGGTCGCACAAAAAGATAAAATCCATCCAAAATCAAATTTAAGATTATTAAAACATTTAACTCAATTTTTCTCAAAATTTCCGTTACACTGGAAAGAGTATTACGCTCAGTAGCCCATTTGGCACCTAAGGAAGAGTTTTGTCAGCAAAACATTTTCCCCATGGTGGTTTGTTGAGCCACCATCTGTGGTATGGTTCTTAAAAAAATACTACTGTCCTTCCCCGAATATAACGTCGATAGTTGTTTTCTGAATAACCCAAAGACGATAAAAGGTAGAGACGTGCGGTTTTCGGTAGTCGAAGGCAGACAGTTTAAACTATATTTTCATTAGCAAAAACGTTTTTTGAACAAATTTCTGAAAATGATTCTCGATCAAAGTACACTAGAATCACGTTTATATAATTAGTTTTGATTGAACAGTTAAGTTTTTTAGAACAAGCCCAGGGATTAAATTTTTTGCTAAAATTTTATCTTAATTAATTTATAACTCTGTGAATACTTGTCGGTTTCTTAGAAACACTAAACTTATCGGCTTCTTTTCTTAGAAATACTACACTTGCATGACTTCTAATAGTAGAGCAACATCTTTCACTGTTTTACCTATAGCGCCAACAGAATCTTGTAAATGTGAAATAGGTACAACACCTGAGCGTGATTTTTAACCTACAGTTGGTTTTATTTCAACTGTTGCAGCAAGATTCGATGGACTAATTATACTTCCATCGGTTTCCGTTCCAAGTGTACCGGCACATAAACCGGTTGATGTTGCAATGGCCGAATCAGAGCTTGATTCACATGGATCACTATTTTTCACATAAGCGGAAAATGAGAGACCGCCACGAGCGGACTATCCTTGGCGTGTTACATTTATGACATGAAAATTAGCCCATTTCGCTAGATTTGCTTTTCCACATATGATTCCACCCGATTTTCTTAAACGACAACTTCAGCATCATAGCTTGAAAAGCTAATTCCGAATGATGTATCGTGTGATTATTTTCAAAGAACTCTTGATTTGGAAATAAAAATGTAAATCCATGAACTGTCCCTAATCGTCATTAATTAGGATTAATTAATGATTAATATATACCCCGGCATATCTTTTTCTGAAATATCTTAAATGCGACCATAACTAAAAGTAATTCTCGATCAAAGTACACTAGAATATTATCTTTAACTAAAATAGGTATGCCATCTAATGGACTAGGTGAACCTTGTTGCTTTCGTTGGTCATGTAATTTTCGTGCTATTTTTAATGCATCTGGATTTATTTCAATAACAGCACGCAGTTCATGATTGACTTCTTTTATACATTCCATATACCAGTGAACTAATTCGCATGCTGTTATATGATGAGAACTGAGAGTTTCTTTTAAGTCGAAAATGTTTACTGTCAAGAAATCAGTACCATTAGTAGTGGTTGATGATACTAAACTTTTTATCACAAGAAAGAGAAGGACAAAAAATATTTTCTCCATCAAGGACGTTCTGCAAAATCTCTAGGCGCACGTAATCAAATGTCGGGTGTATTTTGTTTTTCGATTAAACACACATATTCTGATTCGCCGGAATCTGCCGATCACGAATCTGACCTCATTTTTTCGTTTTGATTGAGTTTTCAGGGCGAAAAATGCAAAATAGTGAAGAACGCTGGAAAACCTCGAAAAAGCGACTTTTACAAAAATCGGCGACAACGTCATCATCATTCAACTTTTCGATTCCGTCGATGTGTTTTTCGGATTCTATGACTCAAACTGGATATTGTCTAGCTTATAATAGTGCACATCGTATAATCTGTGGGAACTTTTTAATCAGTGATGCTCCGTTTTCGCAACCTAATTTTTGCACTATATGCAAGCCTCACAGTGAAGAGCTAGCGCTTTTCTTCGTACGTCATTCGAATTGTCATGTTGCGCGCTACAAACTAATGTTTCGTTTTTTGGAAAAGAATGCAAAAAGCGACATCTTCAGGTGGCATATCACGTCTAGACATTTTGCAGAAGGCTGCTCACCACCCAAAAGTTTCGAATTTGTGAAGAGAATCAGAATATGTGTGTTTAATCGAAAAACAAAATACACTCGACATTCGAATTACGTGCGTCTTACACACATACCTTAGGTGCTAAAAGCAAAAGTAAAAAAATGAAAACATTTTGTTGTTTTTCTGATAGGGATACCATCTGAAGATAATTGATTTTCGATTGTTCTTTCTCATTTGGGCGAAATTCATGTCCTGGTGGAAACAGCTTTATTTTGTGAATCTTGTTTTAATTCAAAAATAACGGTTGAATTTGCTCTTACTGTAAATTTCGTTTATTTCAGAGATGTGTGTATAGTTTATAAATGAGGATTTCATATAGAATCTACAAAAAAATGCCCAGAATTTTATAAACGTTAAAAAGTGGCCATCTATTCTCCATAAAATCGTGATTTCCCTAACCGGAAACTTAAGGGTTTCAAAATCCTATAAGTTTCTTTTTAACTCGTATCATCGGATAGAGCGTTTTCTTTACAGGCTTCCAGATTAAGGAATGAGTTAGTTACAAACAGTTTAAAATTACGATACGAAAGATTTAAGTTCTCAAATACACACAGATTTTTTTTGATGTAAATAGCCTCTCCGTGCGTTTTCGTTGACATTCCGTAACAAAGGAGTGTAAAATTTCGGAACAAGTGAAGCCCCGAAAATACCTCATTTTGTGCAGGAAAAAACGCTCTATCCGATGGTATGATTCAAAAAGAAACGTATAGGATTTTGAAGCCCTTAGGTTTCCTACAAAACCAAAAAATGTTGGACTTTGGTTAGATCCCGTGTCAGCGTTTAAAAAACTTTTAAATATGATATTCTTGTTCCGAATTGAATTCTCTATCGAAAGAGGTATGTCTGCACGTATGCGCTACCCCTTCGTGTAATCATGATATACCGCCCATGAAAATACCCAACGTATCTCTTCGGTCACACCGCACCTCGTTCCAGTCACTTATCTACAAGTCAGTTTATTTATTTATTAATTTTCTATACTAAGTGAAGCCCTAAAATCCTTCTTGGGACTAACTTAGCCTTTTACAAGAAAGCCAACTTTCTTAACTCATAGCTTCATCGTAAATCATGCCACAATGAGTCAAACGCTGCCTTCATCCTGGTCGTCAGGAAGAAAATCCCAAACTAAGAAAAGAGAGAAATTGAAATTAGAACACCATAAACAGAATTTAGCTTTTAATTTAGACCAGTTGTCGAGTGATACAGCAGAGACCGTACCGCGCGTCATTTCAGTCGAATTACTGGCAAGTGATTCAGAGACTTAACTTAGTATACAGCACTCCCGCTCATCTGTCAAAGATAACCTAAATAAAATATATGATATCGTCAATTTATCGTGCATTAAAGATTCGTAGGTCTTAAATCCGTAATAAAAAACTGTGCGTGCACTCATCTTTCAAATCTGCCTTTTAACTTCAGGCACATAGCGATGTAGTTGGAAGAAAGTCTTCATACATCATAGGAAAAGTTAAGACCTTGAGTTCTACCATTGGATTCAGCATGTAAATTGCTTCAGACGATGTGTCTCGTCGTTTGTGCCAAAAGTCGATGTAATGGTGGTAGGTATCATATGGAGTAAGCCTTTCTCTTTACATGAAAGTTTCATTGAAAGCAATACGGTTATTTAGCTTGCAGCATACTGTCATATTTATTTCATATATTAGTTACTCAGCACATTTCTGAAGTAGGAAAATGAAGAACTGCTACATCGCCTGTGATAAAATTATATCAGATCTTTATCGTGTCTTTCGAGGTTTTTTGCCCACAAGAATTTAACACAAAACGTATGTAGTTATATTCTTATAAGTTTTATATTCGCCCTTCTCCATAATAACTTTCAATATTTTTTGGTTTGTTTTAGACACCAGATCATAATTTTCGAAAGGTCGATTTAATAACTTCATTATTAAATTATGCTTCATCGTACACATCTGTTGTACCATCACTACCATACTTTCTTCTCAATCTTTGTATTCATTCTTGTCATCCGTTATCGTATTCATGTAAAGTCATTTCTTCAATGGCAATAGACTTGATGTGTTGAATACCATGTGTGCTTATCTTTAGTTACATGATCATTGACTAACATTGATTGTGTTTCGCACAAGACAAATTGATTTAATTTAGATTGTTTTTACCACACTCGACATTTTGGTTATTTCCTACCACTTTAAATTATTTTATCATTGTCAGTAATCAATTTAACTGTATAATATGGAAATCTACCACGTGGTATTTTTAAGAAGTTAAGAACAAGAAAATAACGTAGTTGTGAACGGAAACTGAATGCAAATCAGATACTTGTACCACCTTTTTGAACGAGAACCATGCTGAGGTCATTATACTACTAACACTGTATATTCTATTTCGCTGTTGTACCGAGATATTATAATCGGTCTTGCTGGTTCATGGGAAAAGATTTCCATGTATCTTTTCCGATCCAAAACTTATTATGTTATTCATGACTCGATGTAACTCGACCCGCTGATTATGACCTTACGTTTTTTTAAAAGTGCATCTGGTCTGAGAAATATAATTTTTACCTGAAATACCACGGTTTTTTGGCAAAACCTAAAGCTAAAGACTGGAGAATAGTTGCATAAAGTTGCATTCACCATAGATGCAGATAATGTTGGTGAATCTGTGAGTATCACATGTCCTTAATCTAGACACTTTCAGCTATTTATCAGTCAGAAAACGTTTCTAGATTTTGACGTAAGATATAGTGGTTTAATTGCGCTCAGAATTATACCAAAATATTTACATACATTATCTATATCTATGAGGAATGCAACTTTATGCAACTATTTTCCAGTGTTTAGCTATAGATTTTTGAAGAAAGTGTGGTTTTTCAATTAAAAATTATATTTCTTAGGCCAGAAGAACTTTTTAAAAACGCGTAAGGTTATATTCAGAATCAGTGCGTCGCGTTACGTGGAATCATACGTAACACAATAAGTTTTGGATGGAAAAAATATCCATGGAAATCCTTTTCCATGTACCAGCAAGACAGATTTTTGGAAAAGATGATTTTTTCTAAAAACCTTTATTTTTACTTTAATAGTATCAGAGATGATTAAGCAATAATAATTATTCATGAAAGTATAATATATAAGCAAAATATTCTGATGTCCGCCTGCTTTTAGAAAAATGCCCATTGTGCATAGTTGGTGACAGTGTATGTTTAGTTGAAGGCTTTTTTATTACACTCTTTTGTTACCATTGATCAAAACCCGAATAAAGTGTAAGAGATTTTGTCTGAATATACCAGGATGCTAATGAATGTTTTGCGTGTTTAGTTCAGCGTCAAAAATGCTATTATTCTGGTAAGAAGAACATTGTATCAGTACAATATTCATTTGTACCAGAGCTCCGCACAGACTCAACATTCCGAGTCCAGTCCAGCCGAGTCCGGTCTGAGTCCTTGAAAAACAGTTTTTCCCGTCATTGGACTCTCAAATTGTAGCCCGGTCCACAGTACAAAAACAAACTGGGTTTTACTGATTTTTTCTCGATTCAAGTGAGCCCCAAATTTTTTCGTAGTCTTGACTAGTCCATCGTCGTGATAGTTTGTGTACAATCCAGTCCGAGTCCATGAACTCAAAACATTTCCAACCCAATGGATTGGACTATGGACTCAGTTCAGTCCATATAGAGCTTTGATTTGTACGTCTGACAGAAAATTTATATTCTATCGAAGTGATTATGTGGGTTCTTTTCATGATGGAAAACTATCTCTATTATCACGAATTACTGAACGTTATCAAATTCCAGTTGGTACATAGATACTTGACGATCATACGTTTGCTAATCGTCCTCCAGTTTTGACACTGTTTAGGTAGGTGAGCTCATTATTTTAAAGACAAAATTTTGATTTTTTTTTTCGATTGAAGAATGAATGAACTGCGTAATGCTAGAATATTAGCCTACCAACGAATGGCTTTCAGCAATCGAATAGCACATTACCGAGTGAATGTGTTACGCGTCCTAAAGAAACTATTTCAAGTTATGTGTGCAGTACATCGCCATCGAACCAAAGACCGAACTTTTTACAGTGGCTGCCTATGTTTTTGGCCCAGCTAATATCAGATTTAAAGACTTTCATACTAATGAAGATAATTTTTTTTTGCTGGTAGTTTCTGAAGTAGGGAACAGACAACTCTTGATATCGATTGGATTTTTCTTTTCGACAACGCAACAAAGTATTTTTTGCTTCGATTCTCGATTTTCTCTTAGTAACATCCTCAAATATGTGAAAAATTGACTTACCGATGAAAATTACAAAGAAACGTTAGGCTAACTCTGTAAGAAAGCCTTCAAGTCTCAATAAGATATACACCGATTATTGTCATTCTAGATATATTAATAAAAGTGGAGCCGGTCCGTAATCAATCTTCGAACCAAACACACCTCTCAATTCTCTCTTGTGCGTCATTAGTGCTTCCAGCCAGTCTCTTTCTAGAAGATTAGGTATGTTGTATATACGACCGTCTGCGCTTATTTTTCAGCGAAAGGTCTAGCTTTAGACCATGAATGACTTTCTCAACGGTATTCTACTTCCGACAGTCAATGGTTTTATTTCATAGTAGCAAAACTTTCGCTAGATGTTTTCCGAATAGCAATGGGAAGAGGAATAATCATTTTTAGCTTGTATTTTGAAATATGTTAAACATTAGCTGAATCTTCAAAAAATGCGCTTTCAAGTTTTAACCTAACTTAAACGTGGTTGCCCACTGTACACTATTATACATCAATATATTAACGGTACATATGAATTTTAAAAATTATCTATCATTTACGTGCCAATTATTTTCCGTAGTCAGAACAAGGTGATATATTAAGGGTACCCCCCTCCTTTTTTACCCTCTTGGAAACTAGGGAAGCCGATGTCGGATCGGGTTCGAATTTATACCAGAGACAGAACATCGAAAAAGGAAAACGATGTATTTTTGCCCAGAATTTTCTGACGTGTTTTTCTATGGATTTTCTGGAAAACTCCAGTTTTCATTGGTACGCATTACGATCCCTCGAAAAAATGGCCCGATCTAGCTCAAAATTTTACCACAGATACTTCAGATCCTATCTCAGGTTCGTTTTTTTCTTTTTGAAAAATATTCTTTCCTTCTCAAGATAGCCGAAAAATACTGAAAATCCCATATAAAAAACTGGTTTTACATTTTGTAAACCTTCTCACGCCTAAAGTTGAACTTGAAAACGGTTTTTAAAAAAATGAACCTGAGATAGGGTCTGAAGTATCTGTGGTAAAATTTTGAGCTCGATCGGACGATTTTTTCGAGGGGTCATAATGTGTGGCAATTGAAGGAACTATTAAAAAAACGCATATTGAGAATTGTACGCAGGACTCTGTTTTTCAGGGCATTTGCGGCAATGCTTATATCTCTAAGAAAACTCATCGGGAAATTCTGAAAAACATCTTATTTTGAAGAGCACACTTTCTTCTATCATGCTATATATAAGAAAACAGTTTGAATATATAGAAAAGGAGAGAAAAATTTACGAACCTAAAAAATTGAGATTTTCTAGGCTTTGAAGAAAAAAACTAAAAACTTCATAATTTTTTCAAGGAAGGTTATGGAGAACTAGAAGTGGTCTCATTTTATAGCCCAGACTTTTCTCTACATTAGGCTATGTTCAGCTCAAACTGACAGCTTTTTGCAAAAAAGAGCGGGGTTACCCTTAAACACATAGTAAGCCTCGTGTCAAAACACACACATATTATTAGTAAAGACAAACTCATCGTACCTTATTCACACAGAGTTTGTTAAAGTGAATTTGTAAACAACACAACTCATATTATATACATATATTATTCTCAAAAACAAACTGTATATTTATACCAGTTAGCACTTTTCTACTTTTTGGAGGTGATTTTAATTATGTACGTGAACTGAAACGTGATCGAAATAGAATTAGTGAACTTGTTGACAAATCTTATTCTTGCTTAGACAAAGAGATTATACAACCATTTCGTTTGTACGAACTTTTTCGCTCCAAACATCTTCATACTGTTCCGTATTCATTTTATAGTATTCCTCGTAATACTCAGAATTGTATAGACTTTTCTTTGGACTCAGATCTGTGTGAAATGTCACTCATCAAACATCATATTTGCCTATTGGTCGATCTGACCACGACAGCATCGTAATCACACTAAATATTCCCGTTTGTATCTCATCATATCATCGTTAGATAAGTAATTCTAAAGTGATCACATGAAAAATATTCATGCAACGATTCAAGCTTGTCTGGGTGAGCTGTTTTTCTCAAAACAGCTGATTTTGAGAGTCAAGGGGGGTTGTACGATTTTAAGATAAGTCTCACATTACTACTAGAAGATAAAGCTCAAGAGATGTTGAAGGAGTATCGACGCGAATTAATTGATTTACAAAAGAGATACCGTCGCCTAGTTATTCATCCAGGACGACCTTATCTTGATGGCTAATATCTATAACCCAATTCTCGAAAATTTGGTAGACACAGCCTTCGCAAAAGTACAAGGGAATCAAGAGAAAAATGTTAGAGTACTGAGCTTAATTGCTAAAACCAGTATTGCAAGCGCCAAAGTTAGTCAAATTCGCATTCCCTTTCTTTTACACCCTAAAAAGGAAAAGGTAAATCCGTATCTGAAATGCTGACTGTAGCTACTGAGTTCTGTATATCCCGAAATTCTGAAGGACTTCCAATAAAATGTCACCGAGAAAATAATTTTTCCACATTGTGATAGGTTCTTAGAAAGTAATTTGTAAAAACCTTGTAGCGGATTCCGGGTGCAGATAAATTTTGCGAACAAAATCACCGTGGTGGAAGCTGTTCAGAATGCAATTCTGCACCAGACAACGCGACAGTCTTGTGAAATTTAACTTTAAGGATTTTTAAATGGAAAAATGGAAATCTTTTCCAGTTCGAATTCTACTAAATCTCGATTAACTCAAAACAGAATCAGTTCTGTGAAAATGAAGATTTTTATCTTATCTTGTTACTGAGATATAGTTTTAACAAGCTGAAAATACTTTAATTTGATGTCATGTGACGAAAACACAATACTTTTTTCATTCGGACATTTTTTTTGAGATTTTTCTCTTCAAACAGTGCAATGGCAGGAACAGAAATGAAAACAGCAGTGTTATGATCTATACACTTTCACTAACTGTCTTCTATGGCTTTATCTCTAACCCAGTTAACTTTATTATAATATCACATAACACCACATATAACGAGAAACACACTCCTTATATAGAGATTTCAAAGTACTCGAACAATTAGAGCATGACTATCGTACAAGAAGAACAGAAAGGTTAAGAATACTCTGGAAATGCTAAAAACCAAGTTTTACTTAAAAACAGACTTAAATCGCAGGATTTTTAGGTTTGAATTTAGGCAGTAACCGTATCCACCATTATTGATCTTCTATTCTTTTCCCTCCAATGACTCAGTACCATCAAATTTGGTGATACCGTACATTGACTAAATTTGTTTTCTTTCTTTTCTTCTTGCCTTGGGCCGTCATTTCTTTTCTGTCGCTATGAAATATCTCTTATTTTGCACACAGAAATTGAGGAAACAGGTATTTAAATGTGCTTATAGAATAACTATTATCCATTAAAAAATATAATGCAGAAAACTCTTCTCAGAATAACGTTTGATATACAAACGATAAAGAGATGTGGTTTTCACCAAGTTTATAGAAGACACTGGGGGAAATCTATT
>CAJNOQ010004753.1:0-16790 GCA_905250885.1 Didymodactylos carnosus | reverse complement strand
GTGATCTTGTATTTTTGTACCGTTCCCGCAAACCTTTTCTCAGTTCTGTTAACGTTGTCAAACCACTTTTATTTTCCTGATACCACTGCTTTGCTTCAAGATCAAGATTTGAATAAATTGTTTGATACCGTGCTGAATCATCCCCTTTCACAACATCGCATGTGTGCTGGACTGCTTCTAAAAATTCGTCGATGGTTTTCGATCCATCGCCTGGAAAACTGCATATCTCTTTATATTGATTTTGTAAATTTAAAGTTGATAAAGCATCAGCCATACTTGTCTCTTGTTGTACTGCTGTGATATGTTGCTGTTGCTTTTTCTTTGAATTAGTAATTATATCATGCGGCAGGAGGTCTGAATCATTTTCAAAAACTTGTTTTCGCGTACCGCTAGCCGTTGTTAATTTAGTTATTGACCGAAAACTTACCAGGGCAAAAGTAAAGGTTCACAAAAGAAAATAGTATAATTAAAAAATAAATCAATTTCTTATTTCTATAGTTTTGAGCTGACAATGAACATTTAGGGCTTTTCTAAAAAAAGATACTATTTTTGAATTTTATTGTGTGTTGTTGTCTATAATAAATGTCTTTTCTCCGCTCAAGAATGTCAGTTAGAATTTTATCAGCGCCAATTATGATAACAGACCCCTCACCCTCACCCTCACGATTGCATAAGAAATCATCAGATCTTATAAGATCTTCTAAGACGTCTTTCACTTGGAGTTTAAACTGCCTCTATCATTATATTTTATTAACTATAATCTGAATAGTTCACAAATTACTCAGACTAACTTTAATTGTTGGACACTTACATTTTTGATCCCGGAAAAAATGTATAATTGATCCCGTATACAAAAATTCTTTCCGGCCAGAAACATGAAGTTTCTGTGGAGAAACTCTTATTTCTTGCGGAAAGGAAACGAAGGTCTAGTGGAGAAACCCGGATGTCTGGAGTAAAAAACATGAAGTTCTAGTGGCGAAACTGTTATTTCTTGAGGAAATGAAACGAAGTTGTTATAGAGAAACCCGGATTTCTCGCAGAAGAAACATGAAATTCTTACGGCGAAACTCGGATTTCTCGGATTCCCTCACAGAAACTTCATGTTTTTCCCTCAAGACATCCGGATTTCTCCACTAGAACTTGATTTCCATTCCTCAAGAAATAAGAGCTTCCCCGCAATATCTTCATGGTTTTTCCACAGGAAGTCCGAGTTTCTCCACTAGAACTTCATGTTTTTTCCTGAAGAAATCCGAGTTTTGCCGTAAGAACTTCATGTTTCTTCTGCGAGAAATCCGGGTTTCTCCATAACAACTTCGTTTCATTTCCTCAAGAAATAAGAGTTTCTCCACAGAAACTTCATGTTTTGACGGACACTATCAAGATGTTTGATCTATACAATAAGGCATCAGATGGAAAAACAAATGTTAAGAAGACCGAGGTTTTCTGGATTAGTGACTGACTACCACCACCAGCATTCCTAGGACAAGTTAAACTTGACAGCAGCGAAGCATAGCGCATTATAGTAATAAACTGCGTGTTTACTTTCTAGGCTACAAAACTGTCATTTTCTGTAACGATTTTCTCATAAACTAGAAGTGCTAGCGTAAAATTTTAAACGGGAACAGTGAGCTGCTAGGCCGAATTAGTAAATGTCCTCTTTTGAGACTTTGTTACTAATTCAGTCATTAACCAGAAGGCTTGAAAGAAGGTGTTTTGAACGTTTGGGACCTACAGTTTTTCAAAAAAAACGGATAATTAATCTGAGTCATACTCGCACTTTTAAAGCAGAGTGCTGGCATATCATGTGATTCACTTTATGACCATGCTCTGTACGTATTCAACGAATAATTAACGTAATGACTAGCCACTAGACGCTTTACTGTGTTATAGATAATAACGCAGTGTGTAGGATAAAGCCAAAACTCAGCTTGTTTCTTTTATTCACAGAGTGATACTTGAGCGTTTCAACAAACATTTTGAAGCTTAATGATTCAGTAGCAGAAAAAGACAATTACTCTTTTACGTGACTAATCTACACTTTATGCAGTTCTTTCCTGCGAACAATACTGTACAAAATTTAACAAAAAAACTGAGTTCTCTGTTGCCATATCCTTCATTCTCTTGTTCCTGCTTCGCACCGCATTCGCAACTCTCACTAGCGTGATTGCCGCCTTGTTTCTTATTAGAAATGCTTAGAGACGAAATCAACAAATGTTGCCTCTTACTAGGATGTTTTCAAAATTTTTCGCTCCCCAGTGGCCTTCTATTCTGGGCGAGGGGAGGTAGTTCCAGAGATAAGTTTCTGACAAGGGGAGGGGGCTTATGGAATTATAAGTTGCTTAAAATCAAGTATAGAAACATAATAAGAAATACGATAAAAATTAACAAAAGGAATATAGAGATGATATTTTCTAAATTTGAAGGATAAAGATACCGCACAAGGTCAGCATTATCAACACTATATGATAACATGTATACAGAGTATTGTAAACTGTTCGCGGCTTAGAGATTGACAGCATGTATAACAATGGGAAATTTTATATATGGGTCCTTTTTATGCAATCCTTTTAGAAAAATGTGTGATACAGCGATTATAATCGATGCAAAGCTACGGCAGTGATACAGAAATGGGTAAAAAATATCCTCGTGATAATAATTGACAATTTTCTCCTTTGTCTCGACGATAAATCTACGCACTACTTAGTAATGAAAACCTTTCTTGTACATCTCACACAGGCAAGCCAAATTTTTGACTATGAGTTAGAGACTATAGGTGCTCTTCATTCACTTCGCATAGTCTACATACATATGTGTAAATAAGCTATTACCTGTCGTCCTTTACCTAATCGTCCTTGCTTCTTATTCTTGTTTTTTTGTAATCATAATAACAAGTATTTTACATAGTATACGCCACGTGCAACGACTAGAATGAGTGATTTTGCTGGTGAATGCTTGTTCTGTCATAGCTCTTTTACTACCACCAGTAGCTGTAATGTTAGTCCGCGATAATGGTATGTTTTAATATTATTGGCACTAATTGGATGGGTATGTAAAAGAGATATTTAAAATCATGAAAAAATATGTCATTTCATTTCATTGCTCATTTCTAGTTTTAGTTACCCGGTATGATTCATGCATTCATCATCATATGTTGTTGTTTTGGATATGATAAAGTTTAATATAAACTTATTTGAAGATTTCGTCGTGCTAATGTGGATTCATTTGGTTTAGTTTTGGCAATTGATATTTCAAGGTAAACTTAATAGAAAAGTAAAGCACGATGCCAGTTCTCTCCATACTGACGAGGAAAGGATACCAACTGTCTAATCGCTTTTAGGCAAAGACTCACTGGACAATAGGTAATCGGGTGTGCTGAATCCGAATATGACAATGGTTTTTGCTGCTAGGTCTTGGAAGACTGAGATTCCTAGAAAATCAGAGTTTAAGGTTGAAAAACTTTTTGGGGCCAAATTTTTTTTGATGCGTTCAAATGCAAGAGCACTTCGAAAAACCTATGAGAAACTACTTTTCAAAATTTTTGGGTTTTGTATAGGTCAAAATCTAAAATACAGACGGAAAACCGGTAGTTCGTTCCTACGCATTTTACGTAAGAAAGACTCCGGTGACTAGACAGAAGACCTCTCGTAGTCAAATTCGGAATCAGCACACTTGATTACCTAGAAATCACTCACTTTCTTACGTAAAATGCGTAGGAACGAAATACCGGTTTTCCGTCTGTATTTTAGATTTTGACCTATACAAAACCCTCCAAAAATTTTGAAAAGTAGTTTCTCATAGGTTTTTCGACGTCCTCTTGCATTTGAAAATTTTGGCCCCAAAAAGTTTTTCAATCTTAAACTCTGGTTTTCTTAAGAAAGTCAGCACCGATTATAATAGCAAAATTGTAAGACGATCATGAATGTCACATATGCGCTATATCCAAAGACCTATGCAAAACCAGAACTGAATTCAGAAGGGCGACACTCTTAACAAGTGCATTAATATTTTCAAACCTTTGAACATCATGAAAATCATCAGCTGTAGCGTTTTACTAATTCTTTTTTTTCTATTTTAATTTTAATTAATCAGAAGTTACCTTTTGCTTTATATTATTTTTTCTACAAATGAGCATAAAGTTACACAGGTGAGAAGACAAAAAATTTTTTGAAAAAGAAAAAGAGTTTTGAAAATACAAAAATGAAAGAATAATTAAATAATAGCAACCAACAAATACACAATCATTTGTCATCCCGATGCAAAAAGTGATCGAATATGATCTGAAGATGCGACGGCATATGGCTTATATCCATCGTAATCACAAATATTGGCATCGGTTCCAAGATCTAATAATAAATTTGCACAACTATCATGGCCACAGCTTGCGGCTAAAAAATAATAAACAAAAAAAGAATTGCATTATTTTAATATCGAAAACATCATCGTAGTTAATTACCGTAGTGTAACGCCGTTTGTCCTTCGGCATCTTGAATATTCATATTGGCACCTTTTCTCGCTAATAAACGAATCATATTTTCATCGCCACGATCCGTAGCCCAGCGGAGAAGCGATAGTCCCTGCTCAAAACCACATGACATCGGCGAAGAAATTAGATGATTCTCAAAATAATCATGCTTACCAACACATCCAGCTCATTAATATCAAAGCCAGCAGTCAGTAATTCGTCAACACGTTGTAAGTTTCCTTCTTGACAAAAGTCAAATATTGTTTTATCTTTATCATCTATTTCTTCCTCATCTTTTTTGAAACGACTCACACTAGGTCCACCAGTACCACTGGATCTTGCGTTCTAAATCATTAATATGATTGTATAATTATATAAGAAGTTCTTTTACTACACACTGCATTAGTAACATTATTAGTCCGTTTTATGTGATTCACTTTTTCAATATATTCATGTGATGCTTGCATTTTTGATACATTTTTTAATGAGTTCCATGTATCCCTGAAAGAAACAATTATTTAATATCAGTAAATATCTAAAACATAAATTTTCAAATACCATTTCACTTTAGGTTCAAAATTGAGTGTAAATATTCCGGGTCTGGGAATATTAATATCTTCCACAGTCACCTAGATAAAAGAAAAAAATGCTGATTTTTTTTATTAGAAAAATTTTATTACTAACTTGTTTATATCGTGCATAGAGATATAGAAGATCGTCTTTCGAAAATAGTGGTAATTCTCGTATACGAAAAAAAAAATAAAATTATTAAAGAATAAAATTGCACTATTTGTCAAAATATTGAATAGAGGATTTAGTTTCTAAACGAATTATACTCAAATTGAGGAAAGAAAAAATCGTTTAGCTTTTTTCTAAACAACAAGACTTATATTCATACTATTTAATTTTTGATTAAAATTTCCAGCATTTTTCAGTGTTTCCCATCACTATAAACTCAATTGTTCATCAATTTTTCTTCATCATATTTTGTTTGTATTTTGTTCATACGTTATCATATTCTAGAATATATACTTATAAAAATTTATGTATATTATATTACGTAGATAAAGGTTTAATTCATCATCACATTTTTCTTTATCCGTAAAATTCTATACTTCATTAAACTAACAAAAACTTAAATTTTTAATCAAAACCTAAAAAACTTAAATATGATTCTTCTGAAATAAAAAAAAGCAAAAAGAAAATTTCAAGACCAGTGTATCGAAAAGTGAAAGAGAAGATTTCTAGCTGTAATCTGGCTTAAATTATTTCCCAAATAATTTTTGTATTTAAGAATAAACAGGGATAGTTCGACCTAAAATGTGCTACTCCTATAATAAAAAAATTTCGAGCACCGTTGGAAAAGTGAGACGACGGTTTGAAAGAAGATCGTGTACTACGAAGTATCTGTTGTGATTTTCTGTAGAAATTTTGCTACTGAGAGAAAAGTTGATTTGAAAATAACTGGTCCTTAGCGATCCTATTTGTTACCTGCTCTTGTCGAAAATGAAGTTTTTAAAACTTAATATATTAAAGATTTGAACATTAGAGATAATTTGATAATAAATTCGATAATAATTGATGAAAGTTTTTTTATAAAAATGAATCTTGAAGTAATAGGATGCAACACTAGTTTGCTCAATCTTGTAAACCAAATATCTTAGTAAGAAAAAATGATGAAGAGTTTTTGAAGAGGTCATTGTGCGGAGAATGAACAATGCAACAAATTTGCTTATTCCGATTTCTATTTGAAGTTTTATCGAGAGAAAAAATAGACTAAAATAAAAAAGTTTGTAAAAGTGCAAAAAATACCCTTTAGTAACTGGCCTCTAACTAAGCCATTTTACATTATTATGGTCCGTATCCACAGCAAAAATGTTCAGCTCGTCGAGCTCGACAAAATAGGATGTTTAAAAACTTTTTATATTTTTGTTCAATGTATAACAATCTGGTACATCATAATGTGCAATTAATTCACCTTTAAGTAGGACCTAAAAAGAGAAATAGCAATGAAATTTTTGTAAATGAGATAAAAAGAAAATTGAACTTATTACCTGATCGTATCACTCCTTAAAATTTTGTGTTTTGTCGACATAGAATTCATTTGTCTTTTCTCCACTAAAAGTGAAAAAATCTCCTTTAGCTCCACCTTAACTCCGCTTCATTGGCTATTTTAGATATCGAATGTAAAGCTATTAAAATAAGTTCTTACTTGCGGCTATGATCGTCCCCCAAATATAACACAATATTAGTTTCTTCTAAGGAAAAATCATTAGTAGTACTATCTGATTTCATCCGTTCCTCTCGTTTTTCTGTTTCATTTTTTAATATGTTTGTCAATTCTATTTTAATTAGAGTTTCAATTTTTTCGTGTAGATCATTAACAATTTTGATATCCTCTTCATTTCCATTTGGAAAATCCCATAATCCATAAATTTTATTATGACTTTCTGACACTATAAATTTCTGATTTGAATGTGCATTTATCCATTCGAAATAACGATGGCATAAATAACATGGTTGTTTGGAAATTCCAAGTATAAAATTTCCGGCGTTGTTATTTCGTTGCCCACGGATAAATTTCATCATTATCAACTCAGCATGAGTGTAAATTGTGGTTTCTTTTCCATCTTCTATACTAGATAAATACTTTTGACTAATTTCTTGTTTTATATCTGTATAATCAGTATCATAGCCACAATCATGACATAAATCGTCAAAATATTTAAGTGGAGTGAGATTTTTAACAACACGACAATGTGATGATATGATTTGATACTGAACACTTTTAAATTTTGTGGTGAACGCCGGCAGCAATGAACATTCTAATACTTTAAATATTGAACGATTATGATTGCTTAATTTATTTAACAAACGATATATTATTCTGTATTGATCTGGGCTATCATCACGAATAAATTTGAATAGTAATTCATAATAATATAATACTGTGCATTTTACTTCTATACGATCGACCAATGTTGAGTCAGAAAGATTAGTTTTATTCTTTATTAAACTGATGAATTCTTCCAATGTTTCAAATATCTTTTCTATACATTTCCGTTGTGATAAATTATTTATTTGCATTACTGTACGTTCAACCGCAATCTTTGACAAATTCATTATCGAGATGTTATTTGAATCAATGTAATTAACAATATCAGTTTGTCTTTCTTTCAGTTGTTCCAGATCTATAAAAAAGCATTCAGAAATATAGTGTATGTAAGACGTTCAAGCGAATGGCTTACATTTCAAAGGTTGCTCATATTTTGGTTTCTTAAGTGTAAGAAGAATTTTTTTTCCTGTGTATTGGAATACTAATGATTGAAGTTTTTTTCGAACATTTTCTTTATCAACGGATTTTTGTGTGTCTGTGTAATTTTTTATGCATTGAAAAAAATCAGAAAAATACCTGTGATCAGTAGGAGTTACTGTGAAATTTCGACTGATATACAATCGGTTTTCTATATCGTGATAAAAAACACATGTTGCTTCTTCTTTTCTATTTAATAATAAAGCTAATAAATTTAAAAAATTTAACATGTTTCTTTGTTCTGATTTCCGTTTTTTGTTAGCATAAAATGGTAAATCTAAATCGTTCTTTTCTTGATCCTTTTTAGCATCAAAATTGATGCGGTTTAATAATCGCACTCCATTAAAAAATTCTGGAATTTTGGAATTTTGGTCTCCGGATTCCGATTTTTTGTCATTTTCTCGTAATGTTTTCTTTTTGGCTTTCTTTGAAGGAGCAGCACCAGCACCGACCAGTTGTATGCCAGTTAGCATCTTGTATTGTGCTTTTGAATTCAGTAATACTTTAACAGCTTGATCAATTTTGTCCTTCGAAAGAAAATGAATTTCAAAGAATTAATCACTTTCCAAAGGAATACAATATACCAGCGAATACATATACTCACTTTACTAACCTTGTTACTCTTCAATGTTCTTACAGTTGTACCCTGTTCATTAACTTCAGTTTTCAAAGCAATAGCTTCGTCACTATGTTCAGGAATTGGTATATTAAACAATTTACATGGTTTCTCTTGCGACTCATACGGCTGATCACATACATAATACCCTTTCCGTAGAATTCTAATATATTCGCCTCTTTTCAAGGTGGCCAAATCATGATCTCCAATCATTTCATACGCATACTAAACAGATGAAAAAATAATGATATTAAAGAACTAGGTCTGTTAGCTGTTTTCTCCCAAGATGCCCAACTCCATTTTCAATGATTTATATGCCGATCGATAGAGAATAGTGAGCTAGTAAAAACCCTAAAAGGATGAAACACTATTGAGTTTATATTGTAAAATGATATTTTTATTTTTCTCGATGACACGAATTTTTTGTAATACGTCCGACAAGAAATTCTTTCCGACAAATTTTACTCTTATACCGGCGAGATAGTTGGCCGTTATTCTAATAATGCAATAAAATCTCAACTTATCTCAACATAAAGATGTTATCAAATGAGCAAGAGAAAACAGATGTCTTTACCTCATTTTTTCTCTATTTCTTTTCTATTTTTCTAATTTTCAACAATTGAAGAAAAGTTGCGTTATTAGAAATACAGTGTTATTAGAATAACGGCCAACTATCTCGCCGGTATAAGAGTAAAATTTGTCGGAAAGAATTTCTTGTCGGACGTATTACAAAAAATTCGTGTCATCGAGAAAAATAAAAATATCATTTTACAATATAAACTCAATAGTGTTTCATCTTTTGCTGGGTATAGAATCATGTTTTTTGTTCATTACTAAATTTGACCTCAGTTGAAAAAATCCTGCATTTTCCGTAGAACTAAAAATTTTTATAAACTAGCAAATAATAGGAGTAGAAGGCTGAAACTTTCTGTGAAAATAGTAGACATTAATCATGGTTAGAACAAAAAAATTCAGCCTCTAATCACTTATGCTAACTGAGTTACAAAATTTCTACTGTTTTCAGTCATTACAGGGCAAAAAACTGAAAAAATTCGATAACTTTTGAAAGAAACACCATGGGGAAAAATCCTTTTAGGGTTTTTACTAGCTCACTATTCTCTATCGATCGGCATATAAATCATTGAAAATGGAATTGGGCATCTCTGGAGGTTCTCTCGTGAGTTTTAACCGTTGTTAAAAATCTCACCAAATTTCTTGACAATTAGATGACAATTAGATACGTCTCTTGAGGTTCGAGAAAAGAAGAAATGAATTGATCAAAACGAAAAATGTATTACATACTTTTGATGAGCAGTTGACAAATTTGAAAGTTTTATTGTCTTTTTCCAATGATGGTTTGGTCATTATATCATCAAAATGAACACTTTTTGTTGGAGTAAAGTTTGCTTGGCTTGTTTTGGCTAACCACGTCAGTTTTACTGTTTTTTTATAATCTTTATTGTCTGGTTGTGTTTCAGTTTCAATGGATTCAATTCTACCAACGTCTTTTCTTCAAATCAAATACACTTTTTCAATAGCAAAACGAACAAAGGGCAGCAATCACCGTTTTACTTACTTGTTGATTTTTACAATTTTAAAATTTCCCCAATTAATTAATGTAATAATTTCATTTTCATTTAATAATATTGCATCATCATGCTCAATTAAAATATTTTGACTGTAATAAACATTTTTATTTCCAAAAGTAGCATTCTAATATGAAAAAGAAAAAGAAAATTTAGAATGAATACTTAAATATCCATAAAACGTTACTTTAGCATGCTTGGGATGTTGTTGACATTCTTCATTTTGGACATTCGTCACTTTAACATCAACAAGATCTTTTTTATTTAATGCTGTATAATGTAGTGCTACTGGATTAATATATGTGTAATTGATAGCCCAAAGTTTATCCCAATCCATCAGCACAATTGGACATGACGAACCTTGTGAAGTTATAAACTGTTTTAAACCTTCCACGGTCATTCCTCGTCTCAAAATATCACGCACAGATAGCAAACGTACAGCATCCCAACCATCAACCATCTCTTCTTTAACAAACCATGTTAATTTAGACGGAGATAATACGGTATTGTGCGTATTTAAACATGTATATTCAATTATATATGGCTTACGCATACCTACGAAGAACATGTTCAATTAACAAAACTTTTAAAGCTACAAATCAACAAATCAGTTTTCAGCTAAAGGGATTGTCACATTAGAAGACCCTCCCTAATAGAAGATCCCACTTTCACGTAAAAGTTGAACTATAAGATCCAGACGCATAAATTTTTAGTCTTGTGGTTTTCATAATTTTCACAAATAAAAAAAATTTTAATTCCCTCTTTTAACGTTCATTTCTGTAAATGCAAGGTACAACGGGCACAGATGCAGTCACATGTACTAGAAAAAGTTCATTCTTCTGCACTCATACGTGATATACACACATGTGAACGTATATACAGTAAGAATGAAGCAGTTATTAATAATTTGAGATGGGAAAATATTTTTGTGGTTAAAAGAAATAAAAGATGAAAATAAGAAACTTCTCATAACAGAGAGTTGCGCAAGTCATTTGAGTCTAGCTGGATTTGAAAAAAGGATGCGAGGAGTTTCGTTAGCCATTATATGAAAAGGTTGTACACAATACATCCGACTGTTGGATGCCTACGTTTTTCAGTTTTTTCAAAATTCATTATTATGGTTGTATTTGAAAAGTAAATTAAAAAATGGTCCAAAATATAAAATTAAGCTGACAGCACAACAGCAACGGATTTTATGTATGCAGCTTACATCGGCAGCATCGAGCTAAATCATTGAAATCAGTCAAATTTTCAGAGGCAGTTAAAATGTTAGGTATACCTGGGGAGACGAAAGTCCGCCAATAGCTCCAAAACATTAGTTTGTACCGGAAGAGTCAGATCTTATATCACAGTCAGAAGCATTCGATGATAGATAGGACACTCTGACAAAGCATATAAAACCCTTTCAGTCCGAAATAAATACAAAAAAGCATATTAATCAATATTAGGCATGAAACGGTAACGGTAATTTACCGATTTATCGTTACCGTACCTTACCGGTAACCGTCTTATCGGTTTTACGGTTACCGTTTTAACGTTCGTTATGAATGCATAAGAAAATTTATTAGAAAGTGAGATTATGCAGAGAGTGTATTGATGTCGATATTTTAACGGTTTTTTATTTCTTCTTTGGCTTTTCTTTCTATATTTTATCACCTCAAAGAGTCAATAGATTGAAATAGTGTTTTCATTTCTTAAGAAACGAAATATAGAAAGAAAAGCCCAAGAAGAAATAAAAAACCATTAAAATATCGACATCAATACACTCTCTGCATAATCTCACTTTCTAATAAATTTTCTTATGCATTCATAACGAATGTTAAACCGGTAAGGTACGGTAAAAGCGGTAACGGCATGCATACCTAATCAATATGTGAAAAAAAATTTTTGTAAACATTTATAACATGTTTTTGGCATATGTTTTTGTTTACGCACAAACAATTATCTTTTTATCATCCAAGATTGAACGTTTCTTGTTATGCAAAAATTCGTTTTACATATTTGTAAACGATATGAAGATAAGAAAATAAAATTAAAGTAGTGAATATCCACAACAATTAACAGAAAAAGGTGATAAAAGTCAACTTACATATTGTACTAATTACAAGACCCTCTTTGGCAGAGACATAATATAAGATCTTCTTACGATCTCTATTCTTCCGAACAAAATAAAGACCAAGATCTTCTAACACGACATCCCCTTTACTATACTTCAGTTATATTAATTTCTTATGTTTCTTTCGGGAATTTTCTTCTTGTCTTGCGTCTAGAGACTTACCAAAGGCATTTAATATCCAATAATACTGCTCATTTCGATCATGATATTCTGTTGTACGTATAACATGTGTAACTATCGGAAAAAAGTATAATTCAATTAAAATGATTAGTATACTTTAAAACCTCTACCATAGTATACCTCCTTCTATACTGTCAACAATTGGACAAGCGAAATCGTATGTTGGATAAACTCTACAAAATGCAAATAAGCTTTGCTTTATATTATTAACGATAAAGGGAAGAATTCTAGCCTGATATCGATACATACTTATATTTTATACCAGTTCGAATATGTTCTTCAAGTTTACAACAATAAATTGTTGGATCACTCATATATCCTTTGTTTGAATTCATATCAATTTTTAGTCTAACACAACAGTTTTGACCATATTCATTGCCAATAATCATATCATTCCACACTTTTAAATTTTTTTCAACACCTTACATGAAAGAGAAAATAAATGTTGAACTATGTCTTCTACAGATCAAACTGGATTAAGCTCTCCCTCATAGAGAAGAGATGAACATGATCCGCAGCATGTCTTACTATTGTTTCGACTGATAGAATCTTGTCTGTGATCGCACTGCTCTTTCATTTCTTCTGGAGCAGCATCTTCACAATAAGCCAGTCCTAAATGAAGAAGGAAACGAGTGAGATACGAATGAGTAACAATGATAAACTAACAATTACCTTTGTCAATTAGTTGGCTACAATGATCAATTAACGCATCAAAATGGTCAGACATATGAGAAATACTATGATATTCTACACCAAGTGTCTGTAAATCTTCTAATATAACCTGGTTAGAAACAAAAATATTGTTTTAAGTTCAATATAAAGAAATTATATCTATTGCTTATACTTTTTCAAATTCTGCACTTTCTTTTGCTGGGTTTGTATCATCAAAACGCAGAATTATTTTTCCTTTATATGCTTGTTGATAGTATTGATTAACTAATGCAGCTTTAGCATGGTTAATATGTAAATAACTAAAAATATAGCGAATACTATCTTTGTTGAACTAATAAGAGAAATAACAAATACCCGCTTGCTTGTGAAGAAAATCTGAGAACAACTTCTCCCACTTTTGCATCAGGTAAATCTTCAAATTTCCCTTCCTCTTTCACTTTGAGTTGTACTGCCTAAAAAGATATTGCTAACTATAAATTTTGGTCTCCAATCTAAAAATGTACATCGTAAAAGAATTTTTGACACTTTAATACAAATACACAAGAATTTTATCTACTCTTCTCACATTAGAAATCCGTAAGCAATAAAAATTATTGTACTGCAAAAAAACGAATGAGAATCTCATCAGTTTATCCACAAACTAGCAAGAAAAAGTAAAAGGAAGAGCGCTCTCTGTCAATGCTTTACTTCGGCAAAGTACGGTTAATTGGGTAGTACATCTTTTTAACTTAATCGATAAAGTAACATGTAATACTATACTTCTTAAACACTGTAGCTCATCACATACATCTTTGCTTTCTGTCGTTTGATTATGTGTTCTCTCATTTTCCGCTAATGGTAGTTGCCGTTTAAGTGCTTCATAATATCTTTGAAGATTCACCGGAACATTCGGTTGATATTGATATAGTGGATTAGCTAAATAAAATTTTTCATAATGAACAGACTGATTAGACCTAAATATTATTCCGGTTGTACTAACTATATAATGCACACCAAACAAAAACATCAGCTAATGTTAATTTATAACCAACAAGGTATGTGATAAAGGATAGACTTGTATTTAAATAATCAATAGCTGTTTGAAATGTTTTATTACAATTAGAAGATAAACGTAATTCACTAAAGTCAATCCAATGATCAATCTAAACAAAATTATTAGATGTAATCCAAAACATACTTCGAATATAGAATGAAATCCAAACATACTTCGCGTTGTTCAAGAATTGTTGAACCATATAAGTGGCCGGTTTTTTGCGCTAAATAACGACATATTTCTGCTTCAGATGTCAAGCAAACATGGCTACAAAATTCAACAAATACATCACATAAAATGGAAATAACAACAGTACATTGCCTAACCTATCGAATTTCAACCGTGTTTCTTCTCCGTCTTTAATTTGAAACGGTAAATTTTTGTCTAACATACGAATAGTCAACACGATAGCTATTAGAAAAAAACAGACATAAATAAATAATGCGGGGAAAAAAGTGCCTGTTCGGGACATACCAATATCAGAATTGTTCAAAATGAGTTCTAGCGGAGTCATTGTTCCAAAATGAAAAACATTTAATACATAGAACTTTTAAGAAATATTTCTATTTATATCTATATCAAGAAAAAACACGAACGTATTTAGCAGAATAACACTGTGTTTGAGATGAGAAGATAATAATGTCATCGTTTTTAGAATAAACCTGGTTGTATTCTTCGGTTTTACATTCTTTGACGACAGTGCTCCCGTGAAATGTTATGACATGATCTTTTATGATCCTGTAAGAAGTCACAAGAACTAACAAGATCATTTAGAAATAGAACAAGAATACCTTCTATTCTATCTCGCTCCAGTCGTCCATCCAAGAGCACCAGTGTTTTTAACAGGAATGTTAAGCAAAGTGGGTTTCCACAGTTACCACTGCATTTTCCATGTTTTCCCTGCTAAAAACAAAGTGAAAATCGAATTTTCAAAGTGGAAACCCATTTTGCTCAAGCGACACCCACTAATCATTAAAAACACTGAAGAGCACCAATGTGGCAAGGTTTCCAAGCGCTCTATCGCTTGATAGATGGAAGAGAGTTTTCGATCACTTCTCCATGATGAACAGCATAACGCTGAAATCTGAAAACAGCAGCAGTCCTCGGAGCATGATTGTTTGATTCTTCCACCTCGAGAAAATTTTAAGTTTTATATATCTACTAATACTTGAAGGAACTAATGAACAAGCCGTCGCAGAATATACATTATAATTAAGAGAGATGAAACTTGAATCTCGTTTTCTTTAAAATGATCAGACTTCTTGCTTTGAGAACTGCTGGTATTTTAGCAGAAGTCACTGTGTCACAGACAAACAAGAGGAATAGAAAACAATAGACAGATTTCAGTTGTTTAATTTCTAATATAAACTGAAACATAGTCTAGATATCAGTGGATTACTCTGTTGCCTTTTTACTAACTAGCATGATAAAAAAAAACAAGTAGTGTGCCACTGAAGCCGTAAGGAAAAAGGTGTTACGCAATCCCAATTGAGAAGTCCGTGAGTGATAAAATCAGGCTAGACGAAAAAATTAAGCGAGCTAGCGCGACTTGACTGAAGCTATCACAACACAATGGTGTATCACGATGATAAAAATAGTTTCATTGGTTTAAAACAAAAACCAATAGAAATTCGTGGACGCAAGAAACATAAGCAAAGAGGATTGAACAAGGGTTAATAACAATATCATATGAAAATTATTATCAGCAATAAAAGTGGCTGAAATAATATGAATACAAGAAATGTTCTCCAGTTTTAGTAATCAACGTTAATGTGTCAGTTTAGTTCGACGTCATAAGATTGTCCATCAACAATCTATATAGTACATTCATTTCGATACCTTGATAACAACTTTTCCAACGTGTTGCTGTGACCATTGATATTCATAAGCGCTCTTCAAATCTTCGAATTCAAAAACCCTGTCAACAATTGGTTTAATATTATGTGTCTCAATAGCGGCATTCATCGCGTTGAATTGTTCGGCGCTACCAACCATAACTCCATGAACGTGGGCATTCTTTTTCTTTGTACCCATATAAACTTCTGTTCCACTCATGCTGGAACCGCTGCCTTGGCTAAGGAATCGAATGAAGCCGATCGAACCGCCGAACGCAAGTGCTTCAAACGATTGCTTCAATGTCTTTTCACCACCGACTTCAAGAATATGATCGACTCCTCGTCCACCAGTCAGTTCTTTAGCTTTCTTACCCCATTCTGGAGTTTCAGAGTAATTGATCGTCGAAATGTTCTTTTGCCCAAGAAGCTTCTTGACTGTCGCGATTTTATCGTTGGATGACGAAGTCATGATAACTTTGGCGCCAGCTGCTAATGCAAATTGTGCACCAAAGAGACTAACTCCACCGGTACCTTGAACGAGAACGGTTTGGCCTGGTTTTAGTGCTTTGTCGGAAACGCCGTAAAGAGCGTTCCATGCTGTTAATGCTGCACAAGGCAGTGTCGAGGCCTCTTCGTAGGAGAGCGAGGATGGAATCTTGACACAGCTGAGAGCTGGGAAGACACCGTACAGACGAAGACAACCGTTAAGTTCGCCTCCAAGACTTGATGCACCTGCTTCTTCTGTAAGTTGTCCTCCGATGTGACCTTGGATAAAATTGGGTGAGACTCGATCGCCAATTTTGAGATGTATAACGCCTTCACCCACTGCTGTAACTTCTCCTGCTCCATCAGATACCGGTACGATTTCTGGTTTCACCGAGAATGGATACTTCCCGTTACTGATGACCAGATCTCGATAGTTGAGAGAGCAGGCGTAGAATTTGATTTGGACTTCGCTTGGACCTGGTTGAGGAATC
>CAJNOQ010004752.1:0-16792 GCA_905250885.1 Didymodactylos carnosus | reverse complement strand
CCAGATGTCCGCACAATAAAAATTGAATCGGCATGGATATTCCAAAATGAAAAACAGTTAATTAGTGAATTTTCATTCCAGTTTTCATTTTTTATTTAGTGTTAATTAGTACTTCTCACATGACAGGAAAAAGCATCAAGTCAAAAACTTTGAAATATACCTAAGTATAAGTATATATACAAGTAAACTGTAATGTTTATATAACTGTTGCACTGATAAAACAAAATGGTGAATAGAAAAATGAGAGAACAGAATGTATCTTAACAGACCAAAAAATGCATGTCGCTTGGAGTACAGACAAAATTCATGTATTTTGCTGTTAAGCAGCGTGCCCGTATATCACGTCTCTGACTCGATTCTTGTATGCCTGTATAATGCATGAGATGGATACTGTGAATCAAGCATGCCCGAATTGTAAAAATAGACTAGTCTTGGGTGTGTGTGTGTGCGCGCGCAAAATACAGACGAAAAATGGTTTGTCAGATATTCCATAGATAAGCCGATCACAAGAGAAAAATAGAAAATTCTTTTTTAACCACAGAGAGCGAAAGTATTCAACGAGACGACCTGAAATATCTACTGATGCAGAGAGAAAAAAGCTAAGCAAGGCGTTTCTGTTGTTCTGAGTGAGCGATGTTGCCAGAAATCAGTCGAAATTTTGTAACACAATAAACGTCTGCGGATAATAAATCTTACAGAATATAGATAATTTATCATAGCAAATCGATCAGAAACACTTCCTCCTTTCTTGAATTCAGAAATGTTTTTAGACCTTTGTGGATCTTTGCAGGACCTCAAGAAAACGCTTTAGATTTACATTAGATTACCAGTCAGTGCGCGACAAAAGTTTCGCCCCTATTGAGACAGATGTTTTTCTTTATTTCAACACATGGAAATAGAGTTCAATATATAGAAAGACAGAGCAATTCTAGACATTTAATAAACACATCGTTTTTTATTACCTGCTTGCTTCTTGTTTGAGTAAAGTAGAAATGTGTGAAATACACCCTTGGATAACTTTTTGCGAAATGAGAAGACAGGCTTCATCGACAGCTGCGTCTAACTCCGCTTGAGTTTTTGGCTGTGCCAATCTCACTGTTTCCTTGAGTCAGTGCCACACGTATTCAATGGCATTAAATTCAGGCGAATGAGGCGGCCAGTCTAATAATCGAAGCCCACAATCTTCAAACCACTGACGAACTGGTTTTGCCCAGTGTGACCTTAATCTGTCTTGAGCTACAGCATAACGACGACATTTATGCACATGTGGACCAAGATGAGAAGCTAATATATGTAGATATTGCGTTTGGTTCATGTAACCATCATACCTTGCAAACGTTTTTCCATTCCACCAGACTGCACCCCACAAACTGACATAAGCACGAAGTGAAGAAATTTCATGAACCGGTGTTGGCTCACCACGCTTCACCCAAGCAATTGTACCTGAGTTACGTAATTGCACTTGAGTTTCATCACTAGAAATCCACTTTTTGATGTCAGTATTTTGATGTTCTAGCGCAAAAAAATGTCGTTTTTCGATTTGACCTTCAGTTGATTTTACTTTGACTTGTTGCTTTCTCGGACAAAAGCCGAGAGCACGACGATATCGTTGCAACGTGCGTCCACTAACTCGAATGCCAAACTCACCAAAGACATAGAGTTGTTAGAAAGTTGGTTAGCCGTTGCGGTTGGATTTTTTGTGATATACTTGTCTAACATCTTTTGCTGGTCTTCAGTAAGAGCAGTTGGCCGACCTGGTTGATCCTGATCGGTTAATAATTCTGTTTCCGAGAAGCGCATCAGGACACGACTAACTGTTCTACGGTCACACTTAAGTGCACGTGCAATCGTACTTAATTTTTTATTTGGTTTTTGTGCCACCTTGACAGCAAATAAACACTCTTCTTTCGCTAAATGGCGCATTTTTGCGTGAATTAGTATTTGTCGAATCTAAAACGAAAAACACAAGAAATAAAGAAGCTGAACATAAGTGTTGAAATGTCTAAGAGCAATGTATATTATAGTTATCAAATGAGTCCCAATGCCTTTCCTAAAGGTGGAATAAATCATTTATTCTGCGGGAGAAACTTTTGTCGCGCACTGAATCTTACATATTCAGCAAATCAGACAAAAATGCATCACGTATTTTGGATAATCCTCTAGCAAACACCGACTGATGCGAGGCGCAAGCGTTGTCTTGCATTCAAAAGTCATGGAAGGTCGTTCGCAGATAGAAGTTCCTAAAGTCAAGGGATAGAGCGAGTACAGACGAGCAGTACCTTGTATATATCATGCCATCGATACATCGCTAGAGATCCAAAATATTTTTACGATCCTTCATGAAAGTATGTAATGAACATAGATTTTCAGTAGGATATCCAAAACTTGATCCAACTCAATTATTAGTTATTCTCTTATTGGTTTAACCCTTTATTTCTGAATGTCCACAGGCGTGGACATTGATAAAATTGATATATAGAAATAACGAAACATTGTATCAAAATCGGACTTTGTTCCAACCTGAAAGTCTTCAGCAGCTCTTGATTGGTTTTATTTCTATGGATCTTGACCGAGATAATTAACTTTTAAAACTTAAGAGTTGCAAATTATTGAAGTTTTTTAAAACGTTGTCCATAGATTTAATCATACAAAGGTTTTTAAATGAAGTGGTTGATTACTATTGCTACTATAAGGATCTTGTCTATAATTATACAGGAAAATACATTTTCTGTCAAGTCGCTTGGAAGTACTGAGTCCAGTAATCAAATGTCCACACCTGTGGATTTTAGAGGAATGAGATTGAAAGTACTAATTTTTAAACATATACACATTTCTTCTTTCACTTCTTTTCCTGTAAGGTGCAGAATGTTATTTTTCGTATTTTTGCCATGGTTGGATAGAGCAATTCGGATTGCATAGAAAAAACTTAATCCCACAATTTTGGAACACATATTTCAGTTAAAAAAATCGTAAGGATCAATTTTTCAAAAACAAGTGAAAACAGGCAAAATTTTGAATAAAACTCAAAATTTAACTATTCATTCTACTTCTGAAAACTCCAAAACAATTTTTTTCTTAATCTTCATCAAAAACTAGGTCTAGAAAACGGATTTTGGAAATTTTAAAACTCAAAATGAATTCGAGAACCGTTCAAGACAAGCAGGATGGTAAAAGGCTCGATGGCCAATCTTGCAAACCTATCCAGGCCTAGGATTTGAAAGTGAATATTAGGATTTTTTATAAGGCCGATTGATAACCAAAACCATTTTCGCAGTATCATCAGTTTTATATTACAGATGTCATTGGTTTTTTAAAATTTTTACCACTAAAAGTAAACAAATGGATGTTGGTTATGCCGTATTAACTTTTCAATAGCTAAGCTATTGTTATTTTTTTGCTATACATTTTCTTTCATTTTTTATTTGGCTTTCTTAATTGATTGGCATGTTTGAAAATAATTCGCGATGACGTTGATGTCGTTCAAGGTGAAGGATCAGTCGATTCTTGAGTAAATATTTCTTCATTGTTTGGTAAGTTGTTTTCCTCTTCATCTGACAGAATCTACGTGGACAAATATTATGTGAATTTTAAGAAACTGTAAAGAGATGTTTGCGCACAAGCCGCTAATTGGAGAAAAACCTTGTAATAAACTAACCTCATCGTTCACTTGCTTATTGTCATCAAAATTAATTCCATAAAATGGGAAATTCATCAGTAGATGTAGAGCTACAAAGGCGAATTCTGAAGGTTCGATGGATTCACAGATGGAAAAAACAGTATGAACGATTTTGATTCTACATCAGAATAATACCTGAAAATCTTACTTTAAATTAAAATTATTATTTATCAAAACTTTTATACATTAACAACATAAGGAGATCGTAATTATATTTTCCACGTAGCTTACAATATTCTTCTCTTAAAACTTTAGCTATTTTGCTATTCCACTGTATAAAATGTGCAGAATCCATAAAATGGTCATCATCAAATTTAAATATAAATTTAAATTTAAAGCACCATAACTGGTACCACTGTTATTGGTAGTATCATTCGACATTGTTAAGCAAAATTCAGAGGATCTTTCTCATAACTCATGTTTTATAATTTTATTTTTTTTTAAAAATGACTACTTGCAGCTGCATGTGTATGTTACTCATATAGTACTTTGAAAATTGTCCGATAGATCAAGAATGCTTGCTGTTCAAGTTCACGATGAGAAAAAGAAATGCAGAAAAGCGTAAAACAGCGGACGATGCTTTTTTCATTCTCTTTAGGAGATACATGTGAGCTTCGTCTATGTTGAAAATTATTGTGTTGTCTCTGAAAGCTCACATATACCTTCTAAAGAAAATGAAGACAGTTCTTTCTACTTTTCTTCGCCTGTTATCTTTTAGTAATAAACTATTAATTTAGTTTGATTTATTTCATACGCAATAACAAAACTATATCGATTCACCACGTATAATAATGTCGAATGATACTACCACTAACAACGATACCAATTTTGCTCTTGTAATGACTAGAAAAGCTGAAAAACAATTTTTGACTAGTACCCACTGAAAAAAATAATCAGAATTCATGCAGGATCCTGCAGGACTTTGCGCAGGATCCCGCGCGTTATCAGTATTAAAATATCTGGCGATGTTTCTTACCTTTACGCAGGATTTTTATACTGTCAGTCCTGACAGAACCCTGCATAGTTTATGTAGGGTCAGCATGGAAAAATCCTGCGTAAAGGTAAGAAACATCGCAAGACTTTTTGACTTATTCAATCCACAAGTTTTTTCCTACGAGATCTGGCAGAATTTTGTTGGTTGAAAGAAAAAGGATTCTGGTTTCTCCATATCTATCCTGCGGTATACAGCAATCTTTTCTCACGAATGTCTGTCAGGATTTGCGTGGAGGAAGTTGTCTGTATTTTATTTTTTTTGGAAAGTTAAGTACTTTTTCCTTATAAAATTATTAAAAATTTTCTCGTGTTCAATAAACTTCTAGAAAACGTATACCTTAATATTTTGACTTTAACACGCATTTTCATGTGTACAAAACCAAACTATTAATAGATAGCTGAAAAGATCTTTTTTATGTCCGGAACATTCTATTTTTTTCCGTCAATAAGACATTAAAGTCATTAGAATGATCATGCTACTGCGAAAAAAAGATGTATAGCAAAGCAGAGATGTCACACTATTCTAAATTTCTTCAGCTTTGAATGGTATTTTCTCGTTTCGTCCGGTTTATTTTCTAGCATTCTATTCATTTTTTTCTATCAACTGTGTACTAATTAATATTAATATAAGTCATTAAGATAACGTAAGAAACTGATACATGGCTGATATATTTATACGCTGATACGTCACCAGGTTTTTCTAAACCTGGATCAATAGCTATTTAATTTTAACGAAGTCATTTTGTATACTCCATGATAGAATTTAATTGTTTAATGGAAAAGCTTTTGCAAAGAAACAATACTCATGAATGAAACAATGGTAAGGATCTGACGAAACGAGAGGATGAAAGTTTACAACAATTGTAATAATAAATTGAGGGAGTATTTTACACGGTATGAAAATGGTACTTTATCTGGAACTGAACTTGCAATTAAATGTGGCAAATGTGTTAATACTTTCAAATTACCTGTTTCATTGTAACTCGTAAATAAAATAATAAATGTAACTTATAAAGCCATCTATCAATTTCTTACATCATCTTAATGAATTATACTAATAATGATTAGTTGATAGAAAAAAAAATGAATAGTTATAAAATGAGTAGAATGCTAGAAAATAAACGGAACGAAACAACTATGGGACGAAATGAGAGTAATCCCTTTGAATACTCTGTTGAATGGTATATAATTTAAAAACTTCGCTAAACCATGGATAAGTTATAGTTAAAAATATTAAGGTATACATTCCCGAAGTTTATTCGACACGAGAAAAGCTTGTATGACTTTACAAGAAAAGATGCAGAAGTACTTAACTTGCCCAAAATAAAAAATACAGACAAGTTCCTCCACAGACAAGTTCACCCTGCACAGACATTGATGAGAAAAGATTGCAGAATGCCGCAAGGTAGACATGGCGGACAAAATTCACAAGCTACAAGTTTTTATCATCATGAAAAAATCCTACAGACCTTGCAGGGTTTGCGTATTGAGATATCTTGTGTATTACAAGTGATAACAGGAAGGAAAAAATTCCGCAGGCTATGCAAAGTGAGGCATCGCATGAACGCATGTAAAAGTTCCTGCATGGTGGGTGTGCCTAGAGAAGAATCCTCCAGGATCCTGCAGAAAAGAAACTTGAAAAGTGAGCGTGTTAAAGAATCCTGCTCAATTATACTCACCAACTTGCAGAAAAATTTTCGGCGAGGTAACGTGATGTAAAAACTTGCAATATATATCCAACATTTACAGGATTTTTTCAGATTCCTGCGTGTCAATGCAGGAATTTGTAAATTTTTTTTCAGTGGGTAACTGACAAATAGGGGGATGTGCGTGGACGGCAGTGGAAATGTGTACGTAACAGGCAGTTCTAACAATCGTGTACAACGTTGGGCGCCTGGTGCCACTTTCGGAACGACAGTAGCCGGCGGAAATGGTGTAGGATTGGGTGCAAATCAATTGCGTGGTGCCACTACAGTTTCTGTGGATTCAAGCAATAATTTATGGGTATGTGATGCCTCCAACAATCGAGTGATGAAATATGCAGCAGGATCAACCAGTGGTACCGTTGTAGCGGGCTTAAATGGAACATATGGAAATGCAACAAATCAGCTATATTTTCCGTACGCAACCTACCTGGATTCTAATCAAAATTTATATGTCGCAGATGATGGCAATGCTAGGGTGTTAAAATTCTTGCCAGGAAACTCAAACGGAATAATAGTAGGGGGCGGTTATCCATATAACCATTCTGGAGCAACAGGCTGGTATGGATTAACAGTTGATGACCAAGGTTACAGTTATACAGTTGGTGCTTATATGAGAGTAGAACGATGGGCGCCAAACGGAACATTAGACCAAATAGCTATAGATTATAATTACTCCAATCCATATGCCGGATTAGTTTCACCAAAAGCGGTAATACTCGACTCACAGGGTAATTTAGTTGTTGCTGACAGCTGGGGAATATTAAAATTCGACATTGAATGTGGTAAGGAAACGAACTGACTTCATCTTTTTAATTTGAATAACTTAGTTTTCCTACGTTTAATACATAGGTACTAATTTAACAGCAACAGCAACATTATCATCACCAACAACAAGTATGCGCCGTGCTTCTAGTAGCTCAAGTCTAGGAAGTCAAGTGAAAACATCTAGATACATAGACTGAAATATCGAGCGATAGTCCAACAAAAGTATCTCGATAAAAATGATAAAAGATTCCTATTGAGCTAGCTCTATGCACACCGACGTTTAACCCGAAACGAAGTAACTTCATTAGTTTCATCGTAGTTATGTTTGATATACAGATAATAGTTCAACAACAGCAACATTAGCATCATCATCTTCATCAACAGCTCCAGCGACAACGGCTTCGTCTAGTGACCAAAATAATAGTAGCAGTACGTTATTTTATCAAAACTTGTTCTATCAACACATGGATCTTCCTTTCTCTCTTGTGTTGTCTGTCATAGAGGGTTGCTTTTCTGTCGACAGTGCAGTTAAAATGTTTGATGGTACTTACAAAGAGATAGCCAAACTTCAGCCAGGAGATCGTGTTGCAGCACCGATGGATAGTAGTGACGATGGTACAGATATTGTTCTTATGCTTGATAGTGAATCGAATAAACAAGGTAACCGTTCGATATTGGCTTTTTGTAGCAAGAAGTCTGTCTAACCGTTTATTATACATCGTCTACTTCTAGTTCCATTCTATACAATTGAAGCTGAATGCGATAAAAAATTAAGTTTGACTTCCAATCATTTACTTCCAATACGATCATCTGACAGTATGATTTATAAACTAGCTAAAGACATTAAAGTAGGAGATTTTGTGTATAATGAGCAATTAATACCAACAGAAGTTCGAAATATAACAATAGAAATAAAAACTGGATATTATGCACCAATGTCAGAATCAGGGATGTAGTCTTTTTCTCATTTAGATTTGAACTTTAATATATTTTTTTCTCATCTATTATAGGCACATTAATTGTAAATGGTATATTAGCGTCGTGTTATTCAAATGTACTTAGTCATCAATTAGCACACTGGATAATGGTACCAATCAGATGGTATTATCGATTGATGTTATACATTGGCAAACAACAACACAATAAATACTTAGTTCATGAAAATGGTCTTCATCCTATAGTAGCTTTTATGGTGAAAACAACACGTAAATTCGTGCCGCAATCAATTAGTTTTCTGGTGGAATAACTTACTATCATGGTCCCTCCGCTTAATCTAGATTTCTTGTTTATACTATTTTGTTTAAATTCACTTAGAAGCTATTCAATGTCGGTACAATAAATCGATGGTTCAAGTAAACAACGTATGGCCATTTATTCGAAAATCGTTGGTGCAATTATTACGAGATGCAAGAATTAGATCAAAACAAAAGTTACATCATGACGAACATTTAAACAATGAATATTGCTGTCGTTTCAATCATTTCAGTTCTCTTTAATAGAAGTAGTTACAGCGTACGGATTAGACTAAAGTACGAGTATACAAACCTTTTTTCTAATCAAAACTTATCTCTCGGTTAATGATTACCTTCGAGGAAAACAAGAGTTTAAAATGGACGAGAGAAATTTTGGATTTGCGCTTAACTTTTTTTGCACCTAGTTTCCCCGAACGGTAACAGCAAGTAACGGGTAACGGATTTTCATTAACCGTTACCAGTAACAGGTAAAGTGCCACCCCTATTACGGACTATTCATTAAACTAGGAGTGGTTTGTTTTTAGAGCTTTAATAGTGTAGAAAAAAGTGAGATACCATGACAATGAGTAATATAATTGGTTAAAATAAAACACTACTTTTACATATTAGTGAAAATAATCATAAAGTTGAGTAATTTTAATTGATTTATGATTAAGTGAGATTTATGATGATCATTATAAACTAAAATTAAGTGCTCGATTTTAATTGAATAATGATTTATGTTTGACTTAATCCGTATTTTTCAAGCCAAAATAATCATAAACTTGAGTAATTTTAATTGATTTATCATGTAATTGACATTGTCTAATAAATTGAAATAAATGTTCAATTTTTAATTGAATAATGATTTGTGTTTGACTCAATTCTTGATTATCACTTGGATATTTAAATTCAAAGATAGGATTAATATTTGCTTGTTGTTTAACCCATATTAAACTGTCAGGCTTACTTATATTTAATTCAACTTGAATAAAACCATTTTCATTTGATATAAATATTAGATCAAAGTAAACATTTTTATTGTATAATGCTAATTTTTCAACTATTTCACCGAATGGTCGATGTCGAGGCACTCTTAGTGCATAATAACCTTTATTTAACAACTTCACTTGTTCAATACGTTCATCAATTTCATTTTTAAAGTTAAAATTATTTTCTTTCTCATTTGATATTTTTACAAATAATTGTTCATATTCAGGCTTGAGTTTTGGCACTACTAAACGAAGAAAAAATGAAAAAAATGCAAATTGTAGAAAGAATATAGTCAAAATTAGACCAACACAAACATTCATCATAAAACCATCAGATAAAAGAGCTTTATTTACACCATATTGATTCATAGCCAATTGTGTTTCAGTTATGCATAATGACCAATATAATGAAAGATATTTTATATACGGAAAATAAAAAAATGGTGTATGATATAAATAATTTCCAAATAATAGTACCATTCGAACCGTTAGCCATTCACATGGTCGAAAACAATTTGATTCAGGTGAAACAGGAGATTTTACTTCAGAAATAATTAATTTATCAATACTTTGTTCTTGTGATTGATGTTGATCATGATTTAAAATAATTGGTTTTCGAAATACTAACATAGTGTCATCAGTGGGATCATCTATTTGTTCATCATATAGAAGAGTATCTTCAAAACCTGATTCTCTAAATAATGAACGCCATTGTTCAATTGTTCGAAATGCTCGAATTTCATGTTTATCTTGTTCAAAGTCAACGTTTGTGACAACATTAAAAACAGAATGAGCCACATCTAATAAGGGTATAAGTTTTTTATAGGCATTATGTTCACGAAAAAAAAATAGACCACCTGGACGTAATATTCGTTTAACAATATTTAAAAAATTTTTTAATTTATTTTGTGGTATATGATGAAGACCCATATATAAATTAATAATGTCGATAGAATCACTTGGAATAGGAACATCTTCAATTGCATTAATATTAAATGGAATAAATGTACCAATGGGAAATATACTTGATCGTTCAATGATATCTCCTAAACGTTGTTGATCATGTAAAATATATGTACGTCCTTTCATTTTTAATAATGAACGTAAACGTTTAATATTACGACCACCATCTCCAATGCAAACAATATCATTAATCTAAATAATAAGATAGAACTTAGGATAATATACAATTCGATTGTGATAATATGTCATTTAGACATCTTTTGTACAACTTACTTGTTCTGAAATGTTTAACTGTTTAATTATAGCTAATTGTTGACGTAAAATATCATTCATTTGTATTTTTAATTGAATTATTTGTTTCATATACAAATACAAACGTCTTAAGAACATAAATTGTCTTGTATTGAGAACAATCTCAAGTTCTTTATAGATATCATAATCATTTTTATTTGATGGATTACGTACAGCTCGATTAACATAATTGAATAGAACCGGTGGTGATTCAATATTAAATTCAGTACGAAGAAATTTACGAAATTTATGCCGAAGTTCATCATTAACAATAACATGTTCAAAAGAATTATTACGTCGTTGTTCAACTATAACAAATTCTTCATCTTCTAATTTTATTAATTCATTACTGTCTATTATTTTCTCATGTTGTTCATTAACATGTTCTGCTGCTTGATCAATCTAAAACAGAGATCTTTAAGAGGCAGTGCGTGACACGAACGAATTAAGTTGCTCAACGAACTTTCACAAATTTTCAGAGCAGATAGAGAAATGTGTTCTGAACATTTTTGTCGTTTGACATTTTTTCCAAAGTGCTTTCCCTCGACGCTAGTACCAACTACGCTAGTAACTCTTTTTGTACCAACTTAATTTTAAAAGTTGGTAAAAAAGAATTGCGACCGCCGAGAGAACGAAAGGTCACTGTTCAAGAATAAGGTGATATTTGGAATCCATGTAAAATTCTCTTTCTAGTCCATGTCTCTTTGTTTTCCGAAAAAGTTTGCAAAGGCGAAATATCGAGGGCTTTGGAAAAGAATCTCTGAAAAATCGAAATTTAATGTTAAAAATCTGCGGTTTGCGCAGATCGATAGAAAATCGAATTCTACATCGAGCTTTTGAATCAGAAAGCTTTTTTAGTCGACGGAAGTGGCTGAATTTCAAGATAACTTTCGAAAAATATTTTCCGAAAAACCTTGGAAAATCCGAAGTTTTGGGCGTTTCTCTCCTTTCCTATGCACTGTGGAATCTTTATTTATACATATTCAATTGCAGAATGAAATTCTGCGTCCAATGATGTATAATTTAATGGATTTTAAAAGAAAAAGTTTCGGAGTTTTCCGAGGTGCGCTGACCGGTTTTTGAGAAGAGGTCCCCGAGTGTTTTCCATCATTTCCCTAAAAATTCGACGACGGTTGATGGAAGTACTCTGGATCTACTTCACGAAACCATAGAGAGCCTTTCAAACGGGCCATCTTCCGTTGCTAAAAGCTCTTTCCAAAACGGCCGCTGACCTTTTGTCTATGTCTAAAGAATAAACTATTTGTGGAGCACGCTTAACACAAACAAGTTCAAATTTTTATCATGGATAGTACTTATATCAAGACAGCTCTGATAAAAATTTAAGCTCACTAGCATTTGATTTGACGGAATTACAGAGTAAGCAAAAGTTTTGACTGAAAAATCGCTTTTTTTCCGTATTTTACGACTTTTTTTTGCAACCGCTCTAGCGTGGAGGGAAAACACTTTGGAACAAAATATCAAGAGACAAAAATGCTCAGGATACATTTTTCTATCTGTTCTGAAAATTTGAGAAAAAAAGCGATTTTTCAGCCAAAACTTTTGCTTACTCTGTAATTCCGTGAAATCAAATCTAATGAGCTTAAAGTTTTACCAGAGCTGTCTTGATATGAGTACTATCCATGGTAAAAATTTGAACTTGTTTGTGTTAAGCGTTTTCCACAAATAGTTTATTCTTTAGACATAGACAAAACGTCCTCAGCCGTTTGTGAAAGTTCATTGAGCACGCTATGCTGGAAAAGTACGTTTCTATCGTGGGCTGTCTTTTAAGGGCCCCCCTCAGAAAAAAACGTTTTTTGTCTTACATCCAATTTTTACGCCACTTTCAGCAAATGTTTCCCATATCAAAGTGTGGTTATGAAACCTTTTTACCTCGCAATCTCTTACCGTTCAGGAGTTTTCCAGAGTCCAACGTCAGAAACCTACCCTCCACTGTGAAACACTTTTTTTAAATATTCCAGAGTTCCACACTGTGCATATTCAAACAAAAACGAGTTTTGAGAAAAACGCCAAAATAGAACAACCATGGGTGTTTTTTGAATAACTTTTGATAGAAAGCAGCCAGAGAGCTCCGATTTTTTCCATGCGAAAGAAGAGACTTGTGGACATGTTTCCACAAGCATAATTGTTTTCTGAAACAGGTTTTCTAGGAGATCTTTGAAAAACCAGATCGTGTGTAAAAATTTTCGAATAGGATTGTATTGATTTTTTTTCATCGGCTGATAGCCCGGGACGTCCGCTTGAAAATGGGAGCCAAACAAGGTCTTGATTTCCCGCGGCTCGGGCGCTGTATTGGATTTCCTACGAATCCTAGGACTGGCACCTGATGACTATTGGCAGCCTTGAAAACGAATGGACTATGGGCAATCGATCGTGCTGAGTCTCGTGGCAATATTTGTATTCAGAAAAAGTTCTTAGAATCTAGCGAAAAGCGAGTTTTACGAAAATTGGGGTTTTCAGGCTGTTTTCCCCCTCATATTTAAAAATTCACTATTCACTCAGAATACATCAAAGAGAGTTCAAAAGCTTACGAGGGAAGTGCCCCCACTGATAAATCGCTTTTTCAACGAAACCGAGTGGACTATAGGTAGTCGACGATGCTGATTCCGAATATCACCATGAATGCTGCTACTAGGCCTTCAAAGACCGGTATTCTGGACAACCAGTTTTCGAGAAACTCTAAAGAACAACCAAAAGCTTTCTTAATGAGTCGTAATTGTAGTCCGTAAATTTCCGATTAAAACGAGGCATCTCCAGCTCTACACGACCTTTCTTTGCAAAGTTATAGAGTTTACAAGAAAAGCCCTAAATGTTCATTTTCATGGTGATATTCGGAATCAGCATCGTCGACTACCTATAGTTCACTCGGTTTCGTTGAAAAAGCGATTTGTACTTCCCTCGTTAGAATATAATTAATTTTGTCCGCTAAACATGATAATAAGATCGAAAAAATAGTAAAAGCATATTTTTGTTAATGGGTGTTCCAGAAATCCTTTCGGAAAGCCTTAGAGTTCCTAAAATCTCTCTCTTAACACAAATATTGCCACGAGACTCACCGTGATCGATTACCCATAGTCCATTCCTTTTCAAGGCTACCAATAGTCATCAGTTGCCAGCCCTGGGACTCGTAGGAAAGCCAAAACAACGTCGGAGCCGCGGAAAATCAAGGTCTTGTTTGACTCCCATTTTCCAGAGAACATCCCGGGCTATCAGCCCATGGAAAAAGATCAATATAATCCTATTCGAAAATTTTTACACACGACCTGGTTTTTCAAAGATCTCCTAGAAAACCTGTTCCCGAAAACTCTTTAGAAAAGAATTATACTTGTGGAAGCATGCCCAAAAGTCTCTTCTTTCGCATGGAAAAAATCGGAGCGCTCTAGCTGCTTTCTGTCAAAAGTTATTTAAAAAATACGTTTTCCATAGGGCGATCTCCAGAAAGCTCAGAAAACCCCCTCAAAAACCATTCATATAGTGCTAAATCATATATATTCTGAAAGTAGACACTGCAGGCTATCTTTTCATGTGCTTATCTCAAAATCGATTTATTGGCCGAAAATCATTATTTCTGAGGAGGAGAGGATCCTTAAGTGAGATAAGAAATACGGTTTTAGAAAACATGTACATACATAGTGTTGTCCATATGTTTGATACCATGAATTTGAAAATATTTGCATTGGATCATAATATATTTTTTTGATAAAAAATGAATCGATCATTGGATAGGCATGTTTTAATTGTTTATCTGTATAATGTTGACGATAGGGTAAATAAAATGTACCATTACATTCAAATGCTAAATTGATTAATTTTTGATTAATTAAATGAGCTTGATTATCACCAAATTCATTTCGTTTAATTCGAAAATAGAAGACAAATGCAAAACAATCATTTTCTTTTGTATAAGCTAAAAATGTTAAATTATCTTTTTTAACAAATCTAATTGTTAAATTTAATAAAAATAATTGATCATAGTTTTTACGAATAATTTTTTGAAGATTTTCATACCAATAATCAAACTTTACTGTTGGAATAAAATATTCCTGTAATAGAAATGTATCATCGAGTATATTACATGGTTGATAAAGTAATGCCATTGGTTTTGCGGATTCATACATAATTGTATTTCGATCATCGGACAAAACCAAATCTACTGGTCGCTGTAATATGTTTTCAAATGCAAAACGAATTCGTCTAAATAGAAGACTTTGAGATATCCAAGTATAAATTAACTGTTGTCCTGGATTCATAACACGAGCTTCATCCTCTAAATTAGCAATTGTTCCTGATGTTGTTAATTTACGACGAAATATAAACATTAAAATATTATTTGGATGTACAATATCGACTCTTGCAAATTTAATTTCAATTGTTTTATCATTAAGAAATTGTTCATAGTATGTTGGAAATTGTTTTGCCTAAGTTAATGAAACATAATATCAAATTATTTTTCTATAAAATTCATTTACTTACATCAAGTCTTATGAATTCCATTGTTGTTTTTATATTTGAAACTGTTTTTAATGTAACTTTGGTTATAATTCCAAATAAACCATAACCACCAATTAATAGAGAAAATAATTCTTTATTTGTTGACAAATTACATTGCTTTAATTTTCCATTTGCATCTATAAATTCCATATTCAATATACTATCATACATGGCTGTATCACATGTAATACCATGACCATTAACTGAAATTGTACCACCAATACTAAATGTACAATATGATTGCAAAACAACTGGCGAACGTCCATAATAATTTAATTTTTTAATAACATGAGCCCATGTAGCACCGGTTTCTACTAGAACCGTTTCAGTTTCAACATTATATTCAACATAATTCATATATTTTAAATCGATAATATAATCATCATGATTTAAAGGTAATGTTTGACCACCCATTGTATGTGCTTGACCTCTTAATGAAATATGTCTACCATTATGTTTTGCTTTACTAACAATATATTGTAAATCATTTATTGTTCGCGGATAAAATATTGCTTTAATTCGAGTGGAGTTTAATCGACTAATATCATCTACATAAATTTCACCAGAATTATCAAATTTAAATCGTTCTTTAGGTTTTAACCATATGGTTGCCGTACATATCAAAATTAATATTAACCAAAATAAATGATAATAAACAAAGGCAAATGTTTGAGTTCCCATATAAATGACAGTAGGAAATAATTGATAAAGATTATTTAACAGTAAGATAAAAGTGAATGATAATGGTAATTGACATGACATAGAAATGTAAGAAAAAATATTTTTTAAGATATTGAAAAGACTAACTAAACGATGTCGAATAAATTTTAACCAGGAACTAGTTATTATTGAATAAATACCAAAACCAAATAATATACATGAGAAAATACTCATAATACAATATTGATTAAGACCATTTATGATTTCAGTTAAATAATTCACATATGAAGTTGTCGAAATGGTGATATTTTCTACAGTTATATTAATTATTTGCTTTTGTTGTTGTTTAAAAACTGGCAAGAAATGAAATAAAAATGAAATTATAAAAACATATAATGGAATACTAATTAGTGTTTGTGGTTTCAGAATTGATACAATTATTTGTTTGATTACTGGATACATTTTCTTTCCATAATAGATAAACTTTGGTAGACCAATAAGACACATAGTAACTATAACTGATGTTAACCATGGATTTAGAAGCCATAAATTTAACAAATATGATGGATAATTATAAATGTATGAATAAACAAAATAAATAATATAGCTGAATAATTTAAATAATCGATAGAAAATACAAATGAAAAATAATAAATATGAAAAATACAAATTTGATAATAATGGTCTTTCTGTCGTCGACAATGCCAATTTCTTCATCTTTTCGAGAAAAAATAATCTAAAATTGAGTACAATATAAACTCCTAATTGATACTAGATATTATACGATGTTATAGGAGCAGCTTATATCAGTCGAATATTTCAATAATTTTTTAAGTAACATTTTTTCTTCTCATACAATTATGGTTTATTTTTCCCATATTTAACACATAACCCGGGGGGGGGGGGGGGGGGGGGGGGGGGGGGGGGGGGGGGGGGGGGGGGGGGGGGGGGGGGGCGGCGGGGGGGGGGGGGGGGGGGGGGGGGGGGGGGGGGGGGGGTCGGGGG
>CAJNOQ010004751.1:0-16792 GCA_905250885.1 Didymodactylos carnosus | reverse complement strand
CTCGTTGATTTTCATTTTTTTTGTGCAAATCTCAGTAATTTTTCGAAAATTCGAAAAAGACAAAGGTGGTCAGATAGGATAAAAAGTTATACCATTCGAGTCAGTTTTCGACGCTGACTGCGAATATGTTATTTTTATCTCATAAAAGTGTGTTCTGATGGAGAAAATTGGAAAGTACGCAGAATTCCGACTTTTTGCCTTTTGCTACACTAATGATGACTTTTCTCAGCGGAGAAATGAAAGTTTCTTAAATTGATGCATACTTTTGTTCACTGTCGGATGGTGATTCGAGTGATGTATGATAGTTGGGGATAGCTCTTGAAACAAAAGACTACATAGGTTTGGGAGAATAGGGTGTCAAAACGTCCTTGGACGAACTTAGTCCGTCCTGGTCGCAGATATCAGAACGATGAACTGCTGTCAAACCTACATGGATATACGCACTTTTTGATGCTGAATCCAAATAAAAATAGTTTCGAAAAACTAGAGTGAACGGAAAACGGTCAAATCTTGATTTTTTCTTTTCACTTTTTGTGACCTTTTGAGGATTTCTCCCCAAAACTTGATCAGAGTTCGATAAAAAGGCGATATTCGGAACCAGCTCGATGAGCTCTATTCAACCATGTATGTTTCAACGATATCTATTTTTCTTCTTACCCAGGTCAAAGAACCTTGCTGTAAGATCTTATCAGATTCTTGGACGATCCCGTCTGATTTAGTAAGAGTCATATAAGATTTTGTAAGATTCTGTAAGAAACATAGCAACTGATCCCTGATGTAAGATCTTATAGTAAGATTTCATCAGATTTCGTAAGATTCTTGTATGATTTTAATAAGATTTTATAAGATGAATCCGTTTCTATGATTTTCCATAAGAATTTATAAGATCTTGTGGGATTAAACAAGATCGTGTAAGATTTTGATCTGGATATCTTTTGAATTTGGAGCACCTTACTAATTTTCATTTATTTCAATGAACAATGCATCCGGTTGTGACTTGAATAACTCCGGAACTGAAGTAGCTAGAGACCTGCGATTTTCGTTCTTGGAAAGAGAAAAGATAACTTTATGCTTTTTTGTAACAGGCAGCGACCTCGCATCGCCTTGTGGTGTCACCTACCTGTGAAACTTTTTGAACTACACTTAGCGCCGAAATTTCTTATAACACAAGGTGGTCGTTGGATATACATTCGATAGAGAAAATTGTTCTCTTTCGATCCACAAGTCTACTGATTTGTGTAGATTAAATCTGTCAAATTTTTTCGTCTTTGAAATAAGTAGACCACTGGAAAATTCAATCATACGAGGGATTACTAACATCTTATGACTATCTTTACTGACGAAAATTAGACGACATCAAGATTCATTCTTCTTAAAATAAGCTGCCAGTATTAGTTCTAGCTTCTTCCATCTTGTTTTAAGACGAATTTATTTTACAGTGTATGCAGATAAGAAATTAGCAAAAAATGCCACTCGGTCTGTTTTAGGGCAATTTATGTCTTTTTTTGCATTTTGCATGCGAAGAACTTGAATAATTTGAAGTCCAGAATCCGTGTAAACATATCTAAACTCTGTTATCAAGCGAACGCGGTGGTGGTCAGAAATGAACTAGCTCACTTAATCAAAACTTTTGTTTCTGATCGATCGACTCTTTTTCTGCTCCATACTATCCGACTGTGGATTCGGCTACAGATGTCACTCTACCGACTAGTAAAGACATACAAATCCTCAACTAATTTAACATTTTACTAAGTACACGACATGTTCAGAGTCGTAGTAGTGATTATGAAGCAGTATTTTAAATATTAGGCAAAAAAGTTTTTGCGTTTTTTCTTTCCTCCATCTTTAGAAATAACGCAAAAACTTTGTTGCCAACTTAATACTCTTATGGTAATCAAAATACTATAGACAGACATTGTTATTTCAGATCAAAAACAAAAAATAAAAAAATATCACATCGTTCTCTGAGGAGAAAGGAGATGCAGCTAACATCACTCTTTATGTATCAGTAGTTGAGCAGTAGTGCAACAAGTTTTAAGGACTGGCAACAATTTCTTCACAAACTCCGTCTGTGACTACTACTGGCTTTTTGTTATTATCATTGAAATGTTGATGTGTTCGTTTACGTTGTAAATGTTTTTCACATCTTTCTAAATAGAGACAATTTGATACTAATTATTTTATTATTAGTAACGTACACACTTGAATATTTTCGTTTGATTAGTAATCGTGTTGGATCAATTTCAAGAATCTTGTTAACTGTTGAATTTTTTTCAATCGGGGATGGAGAATCAATAATAATAACAGAATCTTGTTTACTTTGCGTGTCTTTTGAGAATAAGCGATCCATTTCTAATGGTGATAATGATGGCAAATCAGTGTCATTTTTACTTTTATTACAAAACGTCTCAGCGGATAATGGATCACCAATATTTTTTTCATTTGTTTTGGTATCATTTGTTTTATAACGGTAATTGGATTGACGAAAACTTTGTACTTCTTCTAAAATCGCATTTTTTACTTGTTCAACAGTCCAATTCTAAACAGATATCACTAGACCCCGTTAGTGCAAAAAATTCGATTCTGTTACGTACCTGTCTTTCAAAAGTAAAATCAAAGCTTTCATTTTTCACTATTTGATCATTATCAGTAACAAATTCTTTAATGAAATCATGTTTTAACGTATTTTCTGCACTAATTCGATGTACAGGATCAACAATCAGCATTTTACAAAGCAAATCAATGCCTTGGCTACTTGCATTTGGATAGAGTTTTTGAAAATTAACTGGTTCTCGATTACTACCAGCACCTATAGAAATAGATGCCACTAAGCATTGTAAAACTAATATTGTTCAATGATTTTACTCAATATAATTCGTCGAAAAACATCACTGTGTAACGAATTTAAAAATTGTTTCGATGGCGTTCCTAATATAACGAAGATGAGTTTCAATTGTGCCAGAGTATCGGCACCTAAAGAAAAATTATAAAATACTTTAAATTGCAGAACAGGTACATTGTTAAAATACCCGAGAATAATGGTTTTCGTCCAAACATTTCTGCTAGTATACAGCCTGCAGACCATATATCAATTGACTGATTGTATTCTGTGTAGCCAAGTATCACTTCTGGAGCTCTATACCATCTAGTCACAACATATTGTGTTTGATCATGTTGTCGATACTGTCGTGCCATACCTGAAAACTCTATACGTGAAGATGATTCGCTCGAGACAAATAATAAAAATCTCATCTTACCAAAATCAGCTATTTTCAAATCACACGTTTGATTCACTAAAATATTTGATGGTTTTAAATCGCGATGAATCTGATTAATTAAAGAATCATGTAGAAATAATGAATTAAATAAATGTCAAAAAGGCATACAATTCCAACAGAATGCATATAGTTAATTCCATTTAAGATTTGAAACGTAAAATACCTAAAAATATAACGCACAAAAACTTACTATATAATGTTGACATGTGTAATAGACATACTTAATATGATCAATTGATAATACTTGATTAGATTGCATAATTTTTTGTAAATCAGTATACATATAATCAAATACAATATATACATCCTTTATCGACGTATTCTGTTCCTTCTCTACTTCAGTTTCATTATCTTTATTTGTTGTAAATATATCTCGAATAGCAATGATATTTTCATGTTTAAGATACTTTAATATTTTAATTTCACGAAAGGTACGTTTTGCTAATAAACAATGTTTAAATACATCTGCAATTTTTTTAATTGCCACATTATCACCAGTTTTTTTGTTCAAAGCCAGACAAACAACGCCATATGCTCCATTTCCTAAAAGTACGCTTTGAAATTTTTGTTTTCAATTTTGTTATTAAAACGTACCAATATTTTCTACAGCTTCATATTTTGTTGAACTTAATTCAAATGTAACATCAAGAAACTTTTTACTAAAATGGTCATCCATAAATCCATAAGAATCACAAAACAATAATTAGACAGTTGGTTCAATTAAAAATATGTGAATGAACGTACACTTTATCTTAAAATCTGAAATATTCAATGCTAACTAACGCTATAATGAAGCTAAGTTGTTACTAATCTTAAAAATGGGGCTTTCATGATCCAGTGAACAACCATGGAGGAATAGAAAACTTTCTTAGCGAATGCACTATTTACCATGTATTAATTTACTAGCAGTTTCATCTGTTAATGATGTTAAAATTTGTCAGACGGAGACACATTATGATACTTTTCATACACTACAACATAATAATATCTTTTAAGTTTAATTTTTTCGTATTGTCGCTTTATTCTCAGTTAGTTATTAGTATTATCTCTTCAGTTCGTCTAGCATTTATCAGTTCAGGAAACTTTTTCTTCCTTTTTTAAATATCTCGTTACGTTGTTCTCCGTTAATAGTATTCCACACACCAGTTAGATAACAATTCGCGAAAAAATATCATCGAATATCATTATCATGCTTACGCTAATCTAAAGCAGCGTTCACGCTTGTGTTTGGTTGTAGCGAAAAACAGAGGTCAAAAGTAGTGTACCTTTGAATACGTACTGGTTTTAGAGAGAATGCTTCAAACATCAACGCGCCATATGCTCAAAAACTCTATTCGGTTGTCTATCAACTCTCATTTCTTTTCGTTGTGTGTTCGTCTTGTTTGTGTTTGTACTCAGTGAAGTGAATCATGGATGAAGAAGAGAAGGCCATCAAGAGTCTGCGAATAACCCTTCCATTGTTGACGTTCATTACTAATGATTACAGTGCAAACGATACTGAGAAGTCTTTGTCTAATAGTGGAATGAATGTAGTTGATACAAAAGCGACAGAACTGAACCAATCAGTTGAACAATTCCAAGTGAAAAAGGACATATCAGGTAATTATTGGTTTTTGTGCCAGTCATTAGTCGAAATTATGAACTTAGATATTTTTCAAGAGTCACTTATCGATGATGGTACAATTCGTTCCTTTATCGAACAAATTAATTCAAGACAATTTTTGAAGTGGTTAACAGATAAAACAATAAAAGAAAACGATACAATTAACGTAAAAATGAAGAAGTTGCTACATTACAATGCATTCCATAGTCGAAAACAATACATGTTACACGCGAATACATCACAGAGAGATGAAAATGTTAAATCTGAGTATCCACAAAGCGCAGGTAAAGAAAAGAAAGGAAAACAAAGTAGGTCAAAATGTAAATAAGTACCAGCACTAGTGCGTGCAACAAAACTACAATCAATATTTTAGCTGTCTAGAACTTCGTATATGTCATAGAAACTATTTTGATACAAATATAACTTTGATTTGTAATTTTTTAGCACCAACGCAGAGAGAAAAGGATGAAGAAAAAGATATACCTGAAGGCGAAGGATGTTTTGTCAAATACGGTTATTCTATTTCGCCGGCGAAAAGGAAAGCGCGTTGCAACAAAAGACAACAGGTCGTAGGTGTTAATAATGTGGAAAAACAAATGAACGAACCAGATGAAGAGAATGAGGCAACAGGAGATTATCCGGCGAACATTGTCGAAGACCTCAGTGTTGTAACATCGTTGATTTTATACAACGTATTTAGTAAAAAATGTGAGTCCTCGTTCCTTGTTCATAGACCCGTCAAAAGATTAGTATTGCCAGATCGAATCTTAGATGATATTGATAGATTCGATCTATTATACGATTGTCTCGTTAAACAAGCCCAGAAAGATAGTGATCGTCAATATTCAACCCCAGACGGTAACAATAATGAGGATAAAAGTAATCATCAAGAAACTGAGAATAAGACCAAAACAAACGTTAATGAAGAGAAATCCAGGCGACGTAATAATAATTTCAATGAATCGAGAATGAATAATAAAAATCGTCAGTCTATACGTCGCGATAATTCCAGAAGAATCCAAATAGGTGATGATAAGATAGAAGAGCGAAAAGGATTAGATAAAAACTCAGTAACAATAAAAAAAGAGAAAACTAAACATAAATACGGTTATCTCGCTGATAGTGTTCGTGATCGTTTAAAATATCTGCCCGTTTGTGAAGAATTAAAAGCATTTCAAATGAAAGAAATGCCAAAAGTATTAAAACAGAAGCAACATTTCATTAATCGTGTAGGATACATTCCAAATGTACCCTACAATTTTCGAATGTGTCCTGCATATAACCTAGACCAAATGGCTTATATTCGAGACCATCTTTGTTAAGCTATATTGTATGATACCTCTGGTCTTTTACTATTTCTGAAGTAAAATTGCAGTATATTACTAGAGTTAAATGCTTTTAGGTTTTCTAAAACTATCAACGTCCTTTCTTTTCATTTCATTAACTTTTCTCATAATTTTAATAAAATGTTGTATCAGTCTTATGTTATTTCGTCAACTGAAATAAATCTTGTCGCAAAAACGTTTTACGGGTCCCAACGCAAAAAATAATTGAGAGGCAAGACAAAACACATCATTCGACGTTGCAATGTAATTGAGAAAATTAAAGAAACACACGATACCTACTAAAAGGCTGAAATTTCTATTGAAGACAGTCAGAAGAAAAAATTCTTGCAAAGAGGACTTCAGGAGAGAGAGAAAATGTGAGACTGTCCCTCTTATGGGGAAACATTTAACCACCCTGATCAGCTAGATCTTAGTTTGAGTTTTTATACAAATATCCCTCAGACAAGAAAATTTTATATAAAAATGATGATTGCCAAAACCAATGATGGGCACAAGTAGGTTAACATATACAGAGGCAAATGTCTTACACTAGAAAGGTCACTACGTCTATATGACAACTATGGTTTTTAATCACACAAGTGATCTGTAGCATAGACCTTTTTTTTCATGTATCATATACGTCTGGGATTTAGCAATAAGCTAGACGTTTCAATTCATTAGAACGAATTGGAACGAACGAAATTGGAATACAGCGATTTGAACAAACACTGTCTAAACATTGAAAACAAACATCAAAGAAATGAAATCGAGTATTACATTCAGATGCTTGATTTTGTACTCTTCATATTTATAGTAGTATTCATAAGTAAAAAAGAAATAATACTTCTCTTTAATTTTAACATGTAATTAATTCATTTTTAAACATATCATTCTATTTTTATGTGCTTTTCAAAGCAGATTAAAAAGCCATCGAAAAATGTTACTGCTATAAACTTGAACCAATGCTTAGAAGCCGCAAATGAGGAATAAAATAGACGCTGATAACACAAACAATCTTTCACGAATACTATCGCCCTACTGGGTAATTTATGCACTGTCACATGCTTAGACATAAAAGAAATGTTTCTATATTATCCGAGAGAGCGTAAGCGTGCGAGGTTTAATTAATTCCAGTTACTCTGGAAGTGTAATAAAGAAAAAGCAAGGGAAGATAAAATTTTTCGTGTTTCAACGCTGTGATTATGACAATAGAGCGCCAATCTTTACTATAGGTACTAAAGACTACTGAACAATTTTGTGGTTCCTTTAGACTATTGCTGCATTTATCTTATAGAATAACAAAAGCGTACTCGACTACTAACAGCAAATTCTTTTCATATCATACTGGAAACGCTATAATATGCACTACAACCTCTGTTTTTAGAATAAGCTTCTAAAAGACCTTTAGACTACTGAAGAGTGTCTTACTGTTTGATGAATACAGGACTTCTTTTTTGTCTTATATGATGCATTTTTACTGTATATAAATAGAAAACAAAAACAAGAGAAAACAAGAGCGCATTCGGATCTATATTTTTTTATACATACATAAAAGGCGAAAAGAAGGAAAAAAACATATACATATTAGAAAAAATTATGAAACAAATACAAAATATTCATATTTATAGAAATCCGCACAAACACGCACACATACATATAGAAAAAAAAAGGAACCTAGTCAACAAATGTGTTTCTGCGTCCCTTACATGGAAGAGACAAAGATCTTTGTGAGAGAGAGAGAGAGAGAGAGAAATCAGTATAAAAAAAAGCTCCAGTTTCTTGGAAAACCATCTCCTTTCATTTTTGCTCCACTTTTTAAAATCCATTATGAAATTGTTGTTAAATTGCAAAAACAGTTAACAAGAAGTTTGAAAATAATCCTATCAACGGAATGTTTTGTAGGAAAATAATAAACAAGATGTATGAAGTAGCTGTATGGATCTCTGAACAAATATGAAATTAGCGACCTTGAAAAGAAACAGATACTCTATAAGCACAAGATGCATTTAGATTAAGAGATTTTTCACATTCACTGTTCTCTAGATATAAGAGAGAAAAAGAAAGCAATACTTTAGAAAAAGAGTATTAATTCATTTGAAAGAGTATATTCTACTGCTGCTAATATGAAAAAAACAACTACTGAATTTAATATTTGCTGTACACATCAAGAAAAATACGAACAAACAAACACTCACACATACAACTCATTCATTTAGAAAAAAACAGAAGACTAAAATACACAAAATACATTGTATTTAATGAACTACAGAACAAGAGAACGAAAAAAACAGAAAAGTTAGAAAAAAAACTGCTTACAAAACAACGTATTCTTCATGAAAATACTAGTGCAAACAAACTATTAATCTCGAGTGTTTTTCTGTTGAAATATGAATGAAAATAGACAATACAATTCTTTTTATAAAATAGTAGTGCTTTTGCTCTTAATTTTTGCAATTTTGATGAGATGTTAGTTCCTGCATGTTAGAACAATTAGTACAAACAAACTAGAGACAAGTATTTATTATCCTATTCCTTGAAAATGATAATCATCTGAATTTGCCGATAATGGTTGTGATCCTTTATCAAACTTCTTCACTTCTTCCTGTATAGATTCTTTTAATTTTTGTATTGCTTCAGTATCACCGCTACTATGATCCTAAAATTGAAGGTTCAATAGTCGAGCAGATCTATTTTAATAGCACTATTGAATATAAACATTACTTACTGATTCTTGATTGTATGGAGGAAAGTTTTGTATATCCGGAGGAAGATGGGATGGGGGACCAGTATTGGACATTGATGATTGTTGTGATGCAGACATTGGAGAATGAGAATGTTTTATATGATCATATTCTCCTTAAATAAACAAAAAGATGAAAAAATTTATTCGTAACAAATTCAACGAAAGAATCATTACCGTTTATCTGTCCGTGATGGGCTAAGTCAGGTTGCATATGCGACATATGCGGCTCATGATATAAACCAGAACCCATACCGCCAGATCTCATTGCATAAGGGGGAATTTCTCCTCCATTTGAATCTAAACAAGCAAAATTAATTGTAACTAAAAGACGGTTAACACTACTGATGAATTAGGAATACAAACCCTGAGGACTGGTCATTGGAGCACATGGAGCCTAAAATTTGTTAAGAGAAGAATAGATTTTAGATCAAATTTAAGTGTTTTTTAATACTTACGCCAAACGGTACTGGCACAGGAGATGAAGAAGAATAACTGATCTATAACCAGATACAAATTATTTCCTGACTTCAAACTGAGTTTGTTTCCTATTTACCGGTGAATTTGTCATATTCCATCGTCCCGACACAACCTGATTTTGTCCCATTGGCATTGATGGTGACATTGCAGACGGCATGCCCTGAACGGAACGAAACGAGCGATTACCTGGCGACGTTAATCGAACTTAATAGAAAAAGAACTTCAAGCTTTGTTCAAAAAATGATGATATAGATGTATATATATTTACCATTGCGACTAGGCTCTAAGTTCGGCGGTAACAATGTTTTTGGACCCTTCAATATAATAAGAAAATGAAATAGTTGTTATCATATATTTTCACACAGCTATGAATCTTACATTATAATCCGGCTGACCAGGTATGCGTACAAGAGATCTAGGTGGTGGATTTGGATATCGCATAAACTAAGATAAAAAAAGTAAAAAACTACATAAAAATTTTTCACTAGGGAATAAACAATATTACCGGCTGAGATAGCATATTGTGTTGACCATTTGGTGGCTACAAATAAACTAGATTATTGAATTAAACATCGAATAAAAACATTAAATTACAACAAACCGAAAAATATGGCACGGTCGCATTTGGCATTGTGTCATTTGTGTTCATTTGTAACGGATTAGCGTTAGAATTCAAATTATTCTAAATGTAGAAGAGATTCCTAGAACAACGCTAAAAAGTTTCCAATATACTTACATTTGGCATTCCATTTGGTGGAAAATTAGATGAGATAAAACCCTGAGAAAAAAGAAATAAGAATTAATGTGAAAGAGTTAGTACTTTCAACAATAAATTACATAATCGTGAAATGCTTTTGCTTCTTCTGAATGACTAAATTGTTCACGACGTTCTGGTGCTGCACAATAAAGATCCCAGAAAACACTAGAATGAGATACCGACAATTAATAGAAACTGCAGGGTAAAAGTTACTTACCACCACCATGAACAAAGAAAACCTGGAGTTTCACCAACCGCTACCTTACTGTTGTCCCATTTCATCTAAAATAAATTAAATAGATATATTCGCACCGAGCAGGTTTATAGGTATTTATTTACTTCAGTAGAAAAAGTCTGCGCACTTTTCTGTGCACCAATGTGATATAGATATTCGTAGACGTACAAAGCCAACCTAAAAACGAAAACAAAATATATTGCGATCATACTACTTAAAACCTGAATTTATAATAATTAGGTGAAATAAAAATAGAATTTAGCATCAGACTAGAAAAACAATCTAGTATTTTTTGAAAAACTGTTTTAAAAAAATGTATAGTATTTTTTAAAATTAAAGAATTTTGATCTCACTTTTCTTTGGCTTGTGCATCAGATGGAACATTTGATCCTTTTCCTTTTGTGTACATATTTTTCAAACTAATCACACTTTATAATCTGATGTATTGTGTGAACTAAATTCGCAATTTATTTGGTAAATAAGTCGATCAATAAGATATTCTCATATAGTATTAGGAGGTTTAAAAATAGAGATAGAAAATAAAAACATGATAAATAAACAATGTAACAAAACAATCCGTTGCTCTATCTAGAAGAAGAAAAGTAATATATGCTATGTTTTCTATCTGTAATCAAGTATTATATGAATTGTTGCAAGCATTTTGTCTACAGCTTAAATTTATCGAGAAAAGTGTCACCGTTTAAATATTTTAATAACGATTGTTCACTAAAAAGGGTAAAATATTCCAAATAAATCTTCATAAGGATGAAGTCTGTGATCTAAACGCTCTTTTTTTCCGTTTTACAGCTTACTCTTTGTCTAGTTAGGTACAGAAGAATAAGAAAAAATTTGGGCTATCTTTTGTTCTTAGGGCATACTGTAAAAAGTCACTGTTTCTCACATACAAGCAGAAACTATAGTCTGCATTTTCCCTAAAGTCATTGAAATTTAAGCAAATTTCTGAACTAAGCTGATTGACTAGCTCATCATTTTTCACGTCAAATAACCATTTTTAAGATTGTATAACGAACCTTATCAAAAAGATTCAGGAGAACAAGAGGGCAGCACTACCGTTCCGATTCACATATGCACTTAATTTATTCACTTCTTCTTGATGATGTTTTTCGTCATTTTCACTGGATATTTCACTCATTCTAGTTGAACCAAACCAAATCAAGCAAACAACTGCTGAAGAATAAATCTTTTATTAAGATACATCCAATAATCACAAGAAAACTCAATACAATAGACAAATCGCATCTTTGTTAGATAGCGTGTAAATGAAGATAATTCATCATCTTTTTACGCGATTTATTACGCGCGTAATTCAGTGGGTGAGTATCATCGTTTCAAAGAATCCTAATGAGAAACTCTCTTGTAGCGCCCATTGTCCCTTATTCACCGTTCTAAATAGTTGGGTAACCTGGGGAAGTGTATTTAGCTTTATTGTTTACTTAATAGAGACGTGTTCTTTTCTCTTCTTCGCCTTGTCACTCAGGTTAAAGTATAAGGTAAATGCTGAAAGAAAGACGAAAGAGTACATCAAAAATCGGTAATGGTATCCTGCCACCATCATATTTAAGATTTTTCAGATACAATTTTGTTGTAAGAGAGAATAAAAGCGATTTCCAGCTAATTGATCTGCTAGTTTTTCGTAAAGAAATTTTACTATTGCTATTTAGTATTTTCGTTAAGTTGCTTTTTTGCATGGGGACTTTAGAATTAAAATTACGATGATTATGATGTGTTTACACTAAAAAAAATAATGTAGATAAAGATAAAAATAATTTTTTCTTTTTGTAACCATTCATTTTTTTTATCTTGTTTTGCGCAATAGATTTAACTATGAGTTGAGATGAATATTTATCGAAAAGTAGATAAATAAATTATTACCATGTATTTTTGGAGGACTGAATATTTTTATACTACTATGCATATGATTATTTGGGACCCTTTGTCAATAAGAAGAAGACGAATATTTTTTCTTTGAATATAACTCTGTAAATAGTATGTTTGTAGAGTTAAATGTGAATAACTATTTTCTCTACTACTAAATATATGCTTAATTTTCGTTTTTGTTCGACGTCATTCTTGAATATTCACTAGATCTCAATTTAATACTTGTACTTAATACTGTAGTCGAACGTACAAAGATTATGAACAAAGCATTTTTAAATATACGAGTAGATATATTTTAACCAACGAGCACATTGTTCGTGCGAAAACTCATTTCTCTTTCATTACTGATAGCACTAATATCTAACTCTTGTTTTCAATTACTCGCCACGTAAAGTCTGTAGAATGAAGTATGATGTTGTTGTTAAAAACTATGTTCTTTAATCATAAAAATATCCAGTTTCGTCTCTACTAAATCTTTGTATTTAATTCTTTTACATTTTTTTTATAGACTAATTCAAAATTTCGCTTATTTTTGACATTGTCAGAAGCCATTAGACAGAATATGTCCAAACCACACTATTATTCTGTATTTATGTCAACTGTGAATGCGACAGATGATGAGAAGAAATATATTCAACGGTATACATACATTTCACTTTTTATTAACAAGTAAAATTTTAATGGGTTATTCACTAAGCATAACAGTATGGCTAGTCATTACGATGTCTGTCTGAAGATAGACTTCAATTGAGAGTATTTTCATCTCTACCACATTTTTTTTCATTAAAAAAGTTTTAGCCGATTCTTTCAAATAATATTTGGAGGCTGTTTTAATTCTTGTTAGATTTTTTTCATTTTATTTTAGGTTAGTACATTATCGTTCACAATATCCAATCATTTTAGGACATCAGAATACTTCTCCCTCTCTTGTTCTTGATGATTTTTTATTTCTTGGAAATTTTCAACATGCATTAGACGTAGAATTATTAGAACAATTAAAAATTGGACATATCCTCAATGTATGCGATTTTAAATTATCCGAGAAAATATATGAAAAATTCAAAGTTATAGAAATACCGCTAATGGATGCAACTTATGTTAATATCAAGCAACATTTTGATCGTACAAATGCATTATTACATGATATTTTTTTGAAAAAAGAACGTTGTCTTGTACATTGTGCTGGTAAATCAAATTATTTTGTTGCTAATTTCTCATTTTAATTGATATTTATTTTATATTTTGTAGCTGGTGTTTCACGATCGGCAACAATTGTTCTTGCATATTTAATGAAATATCATCATGAAACATTGGAACTTGCATTTCATTCATTAATGGATAAACGACCACAAATATTTCCAAATGAAGGTTTTCTATTGCAATTGATACGATATGAAAGAGAGTTGATAAAATCGAAAGAAATTAATCAGAATGAAGAAAATTTAAATATTAGTGATGGTAAAGAAAATATACAGGATATAATCAGTGATGATCAAACAAATAAAAATCCTATTGAAACAGTAGAAGAATTTACAGAAAAACATGATATTCATACTTCAACATTTAATAACAAAATTTAACACATATATTTTCAAGTTTTTTTCATTTTATATACTGATGATAATTCTAGTCGTATATTCTGTTTATTCTTTGTTTTGTTTAAAAATGGTAGCTAATAATACGCATCTTTTAAACTTTTTTTATTAGAATTTTTCATGCGTGTTTTTACTCTTTTGATATTCTGTGTTATCACTTCTTCAAATTAAAATGTGATTTTTTTTCTTTTTTTTATCTGTATAATGGACAAAAATATATACGTATTCTATCAAAGATTGCCAGAAATAGAATGAGTTTTCGACAGAATAGTTTATAAATCTCTAATTTAAATGTAGTTATGATTATTGATCTAGATAGTATTGTGTAAAACCATCACAAATGACTATAAATCTTAGACGTATCATATATCCATCCATTGTTCAGTTGTGCCAAAATTCCTTTTTTATTAAAAAAAAATCGATTAAGCCATATTGTACAACGACCAATCGCTTCCTTTTCGTCTCGTTTTCTCATTTGATATCCAAATATCGTCTAGATCTCCATCATAATTATCATTATTCCATTCTAAAGATTTTTCTAGTTCTAATTCAAAACAATCAGAAAATTCACAAACGGCATCATCAGATAATTCAGAGGAAAATTCATTTATATTATCATCTTGTAATTTTAATTGTACAGAATTAATTATTAATTTAGTATCGATTTCATCCCAAACTAAATTAATATCGGATAATGGATTTAAATAAAGTATTATATTTTGATCGTTGTTGTTTTTTGATGATTTTATTTCAGCATTTTGTTGTTTAATATTTGACATAACAATTCCAAGTGTATAAGATAGAACAAAACTAATTATTAATAGTATAATACAGATGAACACGATCGAAGAGAAGAATGACGTATCGAATATCATTTTAAATTGACAGAGAATTGTATGTTTGCTGGATTTCAGAAAACTGTAGTTTAGTATTCAGAATACACTGTGAAAGAAAATAAAAACATATTCTACAATATTTATTCAAAAACGCAGACTAAACTCACATTTATTTAAGTTTTCAATTGTGACTATCATTAATGAGGAAAAATTCAAGAGAGTAGATAAAATAGTTCAGTCAAATATCCCTTCTTGTCCTTAAGTTGTCACTCACATTCGATTAGAAATATACATACATTTATATCTAGTCATTTTCATTCTTTTGAAGTTCAGAGGTAGTTAAATACTTACTTTTTATCTAATCAACTTTCAAAAAAGTTGCTGTTTTAAGGGAACAATTGTATTTTACCTAATAATTTTCAATTGTCTACTGATGGTAATGACTCATTTTTGTTGATTTAAGAAAAGTAAAAGAGCAAAGTGTAGTTCTACGATGAATGAAAATGAAAGATAGTGTGGTGAATAAATAAAACACATTCAAGTTCAACTTTGGGCGTACAAATTAAACCAAATGTGTATGCGTATGTCAGCTAATATTTATTTAGATAAACAGCAATAATCAAAAATAAAATAGAAAATTTTTGAATGACTGATCTCAATCTATATTTATTCTGATTAATTAGGCTTTTTTCTATACAAAAAAGGGCAAGAAAAAAAATTAATAGATGATGTTTGTCCTTGTAAGAAAATTTTGACTATACAGGAAGGAAGATCAATGTGCGCTAAATAGCAAGCGTTTTTATGCAGCATAAACGAAAACAACAGGTCGGCTCCACATATGTTATATACTGGCAAAAACCTGTACATTGCTAGATTTCTTTAGAGCGTTTATGATTGAACTGATTTGATCATCTAGTGTATAATTTGGAATGGCAAGTCTGTATCAAAATGTTGCACTTCCCCTTAAATGACATAGTTTCCACAATAAAAACTTAATCAATGGTTTATGTAAAAGCATTTACTCAATTCCTTGATTGAACTGTACTCCAGTCGATTGAAACTCTACGACGTTTCAACTGCGTTATTTTTTGGATAGTTTTCGCACACAGGATGCTAATACTAGAATTAACGATTAACAGTTAAACACATAGACTGCAAATTTTCAGATTCAACTAATTTGAAGATGAGAACGTTTTGAATTTGAATCCCATTCTCAATTCTTTGAGATATACAGAGAAATATTTTATAAAAGTAAAAATATCTACAAAAATTTTCAAAATTCTGCAAATAGTCTGTGAATATTCTGTAACAATGTAACAACCTATATAGTTTTTGCATAGATTGTGAGGAATATTCTGCTATAAATCTTGTCTACATTGTTCAGTGAATCTGTCAACTTCTATTGACTACATCTTATCAAAAATACCAAGTTAGGATAAAATCTCTATATAATCAATAGTAATCGAGATCGACTTGGATTATATCGTCGGTCCTTAACTTAAGATGTCATCCATTGAGTAAAACCTGAGATCTATTTTTATTAAACTATGAAGCAAAGAGTATAGGCTTCAATCCTAATCACAAGATACTACATCCAATCAATGTTATTTAGTTTCATGGAACCATGTGTCTTCGGAGGATGTTTCATAAAAATTCTTAAGTGGTCGACTTAACTAAGTCTAGACTTAAGTCAGACTTAAATATTCAAAATTAACACGTAAGTGTACAAAACAAAGACTTAAGTTTAGACTTAGTTAAGTCGAGCACTTAAGAATTTTTATGAAACACCCTCCTGATCTTGTTATTTTACTTGTCAAACATTGTTATAATATTTATAAACTTAATCACATCGGTTCTAACATATATGCTATAATTAGGCAATTATAACGACAAGTGGTACTGATTTGCTTGAATTGGCGGAGGCAAGCGATGGATAAGGACAAGCGGCGTCAGGTTATCAACAAATACGTGTAAATTAAACACGTACATTCGAGTATTCAAAAACTTGTACATGAATATAAGGATCGGCGACGAGCAGAAGAGC